>VXBC01003787.1:4195-43578 GCA_013399945.1 Ploceus nigricollis
AAACCAAAACAAAAAAAAAATACCAAAAAAAAAAAAGCCAGGAATGCTTATTAGCATTGTTACCACTCAAAATGTGTGAATTGCTGTGCAGTGCAGAGTATCTGTCATGTAGCGAATTGGGCAGTCCAAGCACTGATTAATGCATCCCAGGAATCCCTTCAGAGATAATGTTCTGTGTCTCTGGATAGTGCTTCATTTCATGCTGTAGTTTTTTTGGATTAAATTGAAGGAAAAAAGCATATCCTATATTCAGTGCATCTGGAAGTGAGGAACAGATTGTCCTGCTTCTTTCAATAGCTCTGCACAGCTCTGGATCCATGGCATTATTCCTGAGGTCAGTGCCTTTGGTTTGCCACTATTTATTTATTCATGTCTGCAGAGGTCCTCTTTTTCTCTCCATATGCTCCATCATTCACCAGCACCTCCTGGTAGCCCACCCTGCTCCCACAGCCCATCCGTTCTCAGAGCTGACCCTGACTGGGGTCAGGATGCGATTAGGTGGCTGCAGATCATAAGGAATATTAATCACAAGGAACACTTAGATGTTGCTTTACAGACTTCCTTATGTGAAATATGCTGTGGCAAGCTATCAGGTTACCAGTGGCTGAAATAGAAACAGTTCTCTCTTTGCCTTTGACAGTCAAAAGAGGGTTTGATTTATTTTCTCATTTTCACTCGGTCTAAAGGCAGCTGGGCAGTATTGCTGCAAAGCTCTAGCTGTGTGTCATTGTAATAGGGGCAATATGTTTGTTCATTTCTGCTCTCTTCCTCTGTCTAATTGTTCTATTGTCTTTCTGTTTTCTCTCCACATTGGGGCTGACAAAATGTCTCCTTGGGTTTAGCCCTCTAGCCAAAACTTAACGGGCTCCTAATCAAGAAATAACACCACCAGCAGGCTATTTCCTGCCTTTGTTTACCATTTCTGCTATCATCTTTCTTCTCCTCTCAGTCCATCATTACAAATTTTCACCATTATTTTCCTTTGACTCTTCCTCTGTATAGGGTGCAGGAAGCTTCCTAAATATTGTTCCCCTTTCGTTTTCTGGTCACTTGATTTCTGGCCTCTCAGCTCTACACCCTGGAAGAGTACCAGGTACATCCAGAACAAGATTTTACAAAGCCAAGTAGCCCTGGGATAACTGTATATTCCATGTAGCTGTATCAGCAGAATGTTTATTGCAGAACCTTGATGCAAATTGTAAGGATGTTTTGAACGTAAAAGGAGTAACCACAATGTAAATAATCGCTAGGTACCTTTCACCATGACTTGAATTTCCATGCAGGTATCAGGATTGTCAGGGTAGAATTCAGTTGCCTAAACAAACGTTTCTAAGGTCAGTTGAGATGCCCTAAAACACAGGGCCACCTGATGTAACCTGGGAGACCCTGGCCCTCCCCAACTGCAGCTGGAGATGGGGCAAAACACCCCAGGGTTTCCAAAATAGCATCAGTTGCCTATGCTTAAGGAACTGAATTCCTATCATATGTTGAACTAACTGTGTTTTGTGCTCCATTGTCTTTTTCATGTTACTGCACAACTGACTTCATTTATTCTGCCGTGGCTGCCCTGAGAATAGTACACTGTGGTAGCCTCAACAGGAGAGGTTAGTATGCAATACTGCATAGGTTCCATGACCTTTAGGAATCAGGTGAACAGAATAGGCCTTTTTTTTTCCACCTCAAATATGCTTCTACCTTTACATATCTAAGGTGGGGCCAGGATGAAGTTCAACCCAAATAAAATCAAATCTTGTAGCCTGGGAATAATTATTAAGCATTATTTCTGATGTTCAGATAGGTAAGCAGGGCTACTCATTAGCAATCCTGGCAAGCTGTGGGACTTGCTGATACCTAGACTATTTCAAGAGCAAGAGTCAGGCCACCGAACTTGAGGCCAACGTCACCTAAGGGGACTTGCTCAGACAGCCCCTCTGTACTTTCAGTTCAGAAAAGACATGAATGGGCTGTTCAAGGTGGAGATTCAGAGCACCTGGGTTTAAATATCAGCCCTGAAGTATAATTTGAAAGGACCTATCTCATCTCTGACTCTATTAGGAGGACTTGCCCATAATTATGTATGAAAAGTCAGGAGATGGAAATAATCTCTTACAAGTTCAAGTAAGATCAGTCATCCTTGTTGGCCACATTTCTCTGGCAAAATTCCTCCAGGGCATTTTTAGCCCTAAATGTATCTGTTTAGCTCGCTTAACATCTCAGCAATCCCCCCAGGAGCTTCTTGAGTGCATGTGGTGGGAGCTGGCACTAGCAGTGTGTGTCACTCAGAGCGTGCTGCTGGTGTTGGCTTTGCTGTGCTGGCAGGCAAGACTGTACTTGCTGCCCTTCCAGCCCCTTGGGGCCTGCTTGTCACCAGCCCTGTCTGTCATTCAGCTGTTCTGCAGTGTCACAGGCAGCACAGCCTTAATGCAGAGAATTTCACTTAATTTAATTTATTGCAAATTAACACAGCCTTTTAATTACTGATTGGTGTACTGAGGGTAAAAAAGAAGACATATGCAATTGAAAAAACACTCAGGGAATTAGCTTTCCTTATCTTCCTGGAGCTGCTGGTTCCGACTTTCCCTCCCTCCCAGTCCCTTCAGTGAGGTGATGGGCAATTGGGGTCCAGGTACGTTGGTTTCTGCCCCTGCAATTCACTTCTTGCCCTCCACTCTCCTCACTTCTTACTGCTCCTGTGCCCCAGTGTGGCTCATCCACAGCCTGTGAAGAAGTGTTCTGCAGTTGGTTTACTTCCTACGCTTGCAGAAACATCTTCATTGCAAACATGTCAGGAAAACAAGATGGGTGTATTTTATCATATAGACTTATGTAGTCAATGAAAGTCAGGTGTCTAAGGCATGTTTTAATCCTGAAGCCCTGGATGTAGCTCCCGGAGATGCAACACAGGGGCCAGCAGTGCAGGGCCAGTGTGATGCATGACAGGGACCACCATGCTGGGCCCCCCAGCTCCTGTGCTGCCAGCTGCTGCCCAGGCAGGGGGGCAGCAAGGCCACCTTGGAAAAGCAGACAGTGGTGCCCATGGCATGGAGAAACCCATAGAGCCCCAAAGCTCCTCCTCACCCACCCTGCAAAACAGAGGATACCTTCTTCCTCAGAGCTCCTGTTAACTTGTCATGTCTTCTTCACCAAGCATAGAGGTTTTGATGAATCATCTCATGGTTTTCCACAGAAATGAATGAAGAAACACTGTGCCACTAGCAGAGGTGCCAATTAATTTCTTTCTAAACAAGGACACTCTTGAGACCTTTTTTATCTTAGTCTTCTTTTTATCTTAGATTAGCAAGTGAAGTTGATGCAGTACATCAAATCAAAGCCACGAGGAGCAATTTGAGCAAGTCCTGATCTTAATTTGGCTCATCTAACCAGCTCTCATGAGTGCAGCAGTTGGCCCAGCCAACTCTGGGCCACTGTATGTACAACTGTGAAAAACTGATAGTTCTTTTTTTCTGTTAGATAGGAACTTATTTAAAGAAAGCCCTAGAAATCACACTCTCGTTTTCCTACTCTGCTTTCCAAAGCACATAAAGCTTTTGTAACTATAATTCTTAGCCCCATTACAAACACAGTAGCATCAGTGACACCTGGAATTCTTACAAAAACAGCTTCAGAGTAAACAGTGAGCATATATCAAATGAATCTACAAACCCAAAGATTTTATTGAGAATATATATATAAAATTCTTTTGTCTACATTGTATACACACATGTAAGTTAAAATATTTACTTGTACAGTACTTATTGTACAGATAAACTATACAATTAAGCAGGCTAATATGATAGTACAGTGATGGTAATTATTATTCTAACATACAAAGTAAATTAAAAACGGGTAGGATCATCTACAGCAATATATTACAGCAAAAAAGTTAGATTTGAGTACATGGTTATTGAGGTTGGCTAAGAAAGAAAGTAAAAGATCTAAACTGATTGTCATGTGAAGGAGTGCATTAGGAAACAGTACTCTCAGTTTTACTGTTTCTGGCTTCTATCTTTTGTAATACACAATAGGGAAGTCTTTTCTCTGATTTGCTTTTAAGCCTTTAGCACAATCAAAAGCTGGAGGTATTGTAAAGAAAATCTGCAAATATCATGAAAATGTCTTGTGGTGACATTCTTATTCAGGCTCTGGGCCTGATTTTGAAAGATCTGAAATACCCAAAGATGGCAATGACAAGCTCTTCTGCAGGTCAGATATTTGGGGTCTGGAAGGTTGTTTTATAATCTTGTTTTCATGTTCTTGCAAATCTAGATTTTTTTTTTTTTTTACTTTGTACTAACTCAGATTTTATTAAAACCATTCAGAATAGATAGTGATGTTCTAAGTCAACACTTCTTGCTTACCAGTAAGATACATAACTTTAGTCAGCAGAACAGTTTCCAATCTTTGAGGAAAATGACAATATATTTAAAGTTAAGACAACTACAATTATTTAAAAAATGAAGTTTCAGAAATGCTGGGACTTTTAGATCCTCTCCATTGCATCATTCTGCCTGACTATGGCACCATCTTCACAAAAGTTCTTGCACATTAATGGCAGATTATTCATAGGCCATATAAAAAGTCAGTGCTTCAAAAAATTAGATTTTTGTTCTTTGTATTTCATTGCCTTGTCATCTGAAGGGAAAAGTCCATTTTTACCATTGTGTTTTCACTCAGAAGTGGTTTGAGGTGGCTGCAGTCTGAAGTATTACCAAAGCAAAACAATAAGGTTTGAAATTGTATGTTCAGTGTTTATGCAGACTGTATGGAAGCCACAAGGAAAAATAAATTTAAACAATCACATGTAGATCTGAGAGGCAACTGAAACAATGGCTCCTCAATTCCCAAAATACAACTAAATTTAGAATTATATATCCCAACCAGTTATCAAATGCATGGTTTATTGGCACAGTGTAACCAAATACATCCAAATGCCTGGCTCTTCAGTTGTAAGAGTTTGAACCATAGCCTAAACAGAGAATTGAAAAAAAAAAGTATATTATTTTTAATGCTGAAAGAAAAAGAAAGATGACAGATCTCCCCTATGCTGTCAGAGATTAGGAATTCCTAAATTATACAAGACTATTTAGAAACATCATATCTTTTCATACTGCTAATGACCCTAAGGGGCTCCAAATATTCATCAAGGACTCGTGACAGCTGCCTCTTGGGCAGAATGGAAAACCATCTTCTCTTAACAACACAAAGCAAGTAGCAATTGGTCTTTGGTTCTGTGGACAGCCAAACCTAGTGTCTGAAGTACAAACCTAGTACTGAAGTCCTGATTCTTTGAGGTGTTACAATGTCGGTTTTAGCCACCTGGTTTTCACAACTCCATGTTCCTCAAAATTTGGCCCAGAGTCTTGACAATCCTTTAACAGTACTGATTTTACACCTCTTCTTAAGGCAATTCTATCTACTCTGCTTTTCAGTGACTTTCAGGAATGTCCCTACAATATAGTCATTTTTTTCCAGCATATAAAGTGCTGACTCTACAGATAGAATCATATGACTGACCTTATTTATTTTAAACAAAATGAAACTCCAATCTATTTGAAGCATACATAAGAGCAAGCAAAAACTAGGAATACAGGTTTGCTAAAATAATGTGGGCGATCACCTTTATAATAAAATTTAGTAACCTTTTAATATTAATTTTTATATTATTAATTTATTAAAAGGTGTTATATTTTTGTATGTTATACATATATATTATGTACATATATATTATATACGTGGTGTAGCTCATCTTTTGCAGATTTGCATAAACTTATTGAAAAAGCACATCTGAAACACTTATTGCATAGAAAACTTGAATTGTGCATTTTAAATAATGACTTTCAAAGGATAAATTGTAATCTTCTTTTATGGTACAAATTTATATTGAAGGTTCACTGAAATGTACAATTTTTCAATAGAGTTTACTTAATGTTAATCTATTCATTTGGGGGTAAATGAAGAATTTAACTGTGAAGTGATGTAACTAGAATATAGTCTCAAGGGGTGTGTTAGGTTTATCAATCAGTGAAAATTGTGCACTTGAGTGTAAGAGCACATGTCTATCCATATGATTCTTGCAACCTCAGTTAATTGAAACCCTTTTTCCACTCTATTATCAATACTTGAAAAATAGCTCCAACCACATCTATTAACCAGTGCCTTAATAGAAGCTTTATCAGCTCCATATAAATTGCGCGTATTTTGCTAAAAAGCAATTTCCCTAATACAAGGGTCAGTTCTATGGTTCACTGGACATGTTTGCTCAGGAGGTGTTGGGGCACAACTGGATGGATGGATAGAGATGGATAGAGCTGTGAGCTTGGTCTTCAATCCACTGAAACACTGACAAGGTTGGAGGTCCAATCTGATTACACTCTCAGTCCTCATTAATTTTAACAAAAGCAAGGTGTGCTTATTATGAAAATTAGTTAGGCTTGAGCACTTGTACAGGGAAATCTAAATCAGACTAGAAATATGTAGTTTTAAATTTCCTATTTAAAAAAAAACCCCAAACTTTAGACTCAGGACAGCAGAATTATACACTAATGTGTCCTAAACAACTCTGTAATGAAAAGTTCTTCTTTCCAAAGCAACTTCTCCAAATTTTTAATTCATATTTATAATTTCCTTTCTCCCATAGATACTTGATTCAAATGAAGAATAAATATAGGGTTTCTGCGCAGTTTGGCTCAGTGTCTCCTGAGATCATGGACGATTCAGCTGTCAATTCAATTTAGCCAATTGTCAACATCATGAATCAACAGCAGAAGAAAAATGAAAGCATCTACAAAATAGGAAGAAAAAGAGGGATATGAGATGCTCAGCAGCATCTAATCTAGTGCTACCTAAAGCTCTCTAAAGGCTTTTCTAATCTTTAAAGGCATTTTAGAATCTATAGGGTTTCACTTCCTCTGAGAGACTACCCACATACAATAGATCTTGCTTTTGTTTTTGTGATCAAGTTGTTTAATCAGTTCCATCAGATGTAAGGATACTGGTATAGGGCAATTATGCTGGGTAATGCTTAGTTTTGGGCACATTCTTTTTCACGGTTAATTGGACTCCCTGTTCCTCAGGGAAACTTGTTGCCATTACAGAGAACAGAGCTTTGCAGTGTTGGAGGGGTCCATGGGACAGCATGAATATTTCTTTGGTTACTGTTAATTCTTTGTGTAGATCTGTCCCTATGATCTTCATCCATGATCAGTGGGCAAACCAGTAGAGCTTTGAGAATTAACATAATAAGGATCTATACTCAGTTGTATGCAGAGGTAATATACTGGAAGCATTTGCATTACAAGTGAGCAAATAGCTTTCCTTTTAGTCTTAAAGTGCAGTTTTATGGGACCATATATTATGTGGGAAGGCAGAGCTGAAACTGGTACTTCATTTATCAAGGCATGCATAGTTTAGTGGTTGTGGCACAGCTATTCATAGGCAGGAAAAAAGAGCCCCCCCATCACAGCCATCAGAGCAGAGTTATAGATCTGCAGACTGACCCAGGCCAGGTTAGAGCTCAAAAAGGTGCTAGAAAACCTGGCTTGTAGAAAGGAAATTAGGGCTCAAAGTTACAAGAAGGGTACAAAAAAGATCAGTGCTTTACCATATTTACAAACATATTGTTTTCATTGTCAAGCCTTTATAAAGTATACTACAGTGGGCAGACAGGGCAAAACCATAGCTGAAAGCTATCAGAAATCTTCTTATACAATGAAGAACTTCCTTTTACAATGTGGTATTTCTTCACTGAGAGAAGATCTTTGCTATAAAGAGTATGTATTTATCAATTTTCAAAGGTCTTGGCCCATGAAAGCTAGTGTTAGATTTGGAATTTCTCTTTTGTTGCCAAGGTGACAAACACTTATAAATATACCACATCTTCTAATGTGCTTTTAACTTAGTATTTTTATGGCTTTTAAATCAGATACCATTAGCAAATATATTAGGTAATTTAGCTGAAAGACCATTTTCTACTAACACTTTTTGTTACATTTCCCCAGGTACTTCAGTAAATGTCTGTTGTGACATTGCAGTCCTGCCAGGCTTCTAGCATATAAGGATACATACAGTACATCTGGTAAGAATTAACATATTACCTTAGGGCTTTCTATTTTTTGTATTGATGATTACAAATCGTATAAAAGAAGACAAATACTAAGGATTGGATCCTACAGTCCATTGACTTCAGAGGGAGCTCTGTGGAGGTAATGACTCTGGGATTGGCCAGGGGCCATACTGTGTGTTGTTTTTTTTGGCTCCTATCTCCTCCTTTTATAACCCAGTAATGAGGCTGAAAACACAGGGGAGGCCATAACAGCTCCAAAGCTTGGCACTTCCCTCTGCAAAGGAGAAGCAAACAAACCAACAAAACCTGCCTGGGTGTTTTCTTCTTTTTCATAGAGTCGAGGGCCAGAGGAGACCTTTGCCATCATCTGATGTGATGCCCTTCAGGACACCAAGCCAAGGAGCTTTCCTGCCAGGAGACGGTCTGGCAACCATACAGGACCGGTCTTGGACAGAGCATGGCTTGAAGGCGACTAGCTTGGAAACTGGTGCTGGCAGATGAGGTAGCAACATCTGCAGGAGCTGCTTGTCCACAGGAGGCAGCTGCACCTCAGGAGTCTCTTGGGGCCACGGGAGAGTGACCTACCTCCCTGTGGGCAGGGGCTGCAGGCAACAGTGGTGGAGCCATGAGAGAGCTCGGCTGCAGGACTGGGGCTGGCTCCGCAAGCAAAGGTGTACAGGGCCCCTCTGACTGCACAGAGCCTTTCCCTGTGCTTTTCCTGCTACAAAACCATATCTGGAGGCAGGGTCTGGACTGGGCTCTACTCCCAGGACCTCCATCTCATGCCAGAAGTCCCGTCCTGCACCAAGGATCATCCTGGTTGGGAATGCAACCATATGAGCAGGCAGGGCTGGAGAGGTGGGGTGCTGACAGAAAGGAGCAGTGATTTCAAAATACAATTTTTTAAAAATTTTGACAAAGCTCTGCAGCACTGAGGATTAAGCACAGTTCATAAACCAGTGAATAAGCTTCCTACAATAGCAGTGTGTTAGATTGGGTGGAAAAGTCCAATGCAGAAGCATCCAGGAAACATCTTTCATGCCTGCACATTAAATTTAATCTTCCACCCCCGTCTTTTAAGACTTGGCATTCATCTACTAAAAAAAATGTTGATCTGAAAGAAAAAGAGAGGGAAAAAAACCCCAGTCTGCTGTAACAGTTTGCTTGGCAAAATGGGGGAGACTTGAGGAATGAATTGTGTGTGAGTTACAAAGAGCCATCCTGCGCTGTAGACACTGGGCCTGTATTTGTCACTCTCGCTCCCAGTCCAGCACTGTCCCATTGGCCTCTTCATTCAGCACAGCTATCTGTCATGAAGAATTTAAGTTTCATATTTTCATCTGTCAGTTGTGAAAAGGCCTGTCAGCTGAAGCTTACACTACCATTTGCTAAAAGGCCTATAGCCCATGCTGACAATACACTCTTATATTTCTGCTTCCAGGCTCCAGATAATCCCCTCACTTTCCTCCTCAGCAGTCCAGTTATGATGAGGCTTAAATTGCATATTTTGGGGGGTTTTAAATCCAAATTTTGCTGATAAATGCTATCAGCGGGAATGAAATTAAATACAGCACGGTTTAGCTCTTATTACCAGCATTTTGTGAGACAGTATTCATATTAAACAGCTTAATATCTAGAATGTCTATAGTCACAGGAACTAAATGTAAGAATGCTAATATCAGCTTTTTTCTGCTTTGTCTGTTAAAAAAAAAACCCACCCATCCTTCAAACAGGGCACTTCCCAGTTTGTTTCTTTAATTTGATTTGCAGAGGGAAATAAGATAACCAGCTCACTACAAATCCACAGCCAATTGTTTTATGCTCCAAGATACCACCAAATTACCCATAAAATGTCACAGAAGGTACAAAGTGTCTAAATCCCCACAGCACACTTCAAACCCCAACACTTTTCCTGTAAGACTGTTAAGAAAATTACCAAAATAAAAAGCTATTCACCAACCCATCTCAATCTGATGCATGTTTATGAGGGTAAGGAAGGATACAAGGTGTGATCTTCATACCTGTAACTTTAGGACTGCACAACTTTGATTAAAGAACAACAAAGCAAAAAGTAAAATTGCTTCAGAAACTCAGTCTCACCTGAGGATTGTCAGGGAACACAGCACAGTAACCCAGGTTAAGTACTAGATGTCTTGTCTCTAAGAAATTTATTTTCCTAACCATTATGCAACAACAAAGAAATCATATCTTTAATTAATTACAGGCTTTTAAATTGCCTAATTGATTAAGACACAATTACACTTTCTGAAAAAATATGAGGTTATGTCCCTGCAAAACAGCTTTACATTTTCCTTCTTAGATGAAACATCCTTTTTCCCTGTAGTTCTAAAATTCTAATATAGTACAGTAGTGCCAGAGGGATTTCTGTTTCATTGCTTTATGTTGTCATTTGGAAACCAACTTCAGAGCAATGTTTTTCAACCCGTGGTCTGAGACAGTCTGGAAGGAGAAGACAGAGGGACTCCGCAAAAAATCCTGTGAAAAGCAGTCTTACTGTTAACAGGTTTCAGCCTGATCCCTTTTTCCCTGGAAAGGGTTTTCAGGTTTTCACATTAAAAAAAAAAAAGTTGAGACTTACTGCCTTGGAATATCTTTTTCATGACAAGTAAGATGGGAAGGTGCTTACCCTCAGCT
The DNA here is from genome assembly GCA_013399945.1 of Ploceus nigricollis. Classification (NCBI taxonomy): domain Eukaryota; kingdom Metazoa; phylum Chordata; class Aves; order Passeriformes; family Ploceidae; genus Ploceus; species Ploceus nigricollis. The sequence continues at coordinate 14,913 of VXBC01003787.1, forward strand.
GGCTTCTGTTCAGAAAATGAAAGCAGCTACAAGGCAGTGTATAAAGTGACTCTATGGAAATGTTCCTGAACATGCTTCACATGGTATTCCCGTGATTAAAACAACTTGTGAGTGCAGATTTGAGCCTATAAATGTCCTGCAGGTCAGAAAATAACACCATAACACTACTGAAAATGTTTGAAACACAGGACTTCCTTGGATGTCCTAACTGTTTGGGTTCAGGTGTTTTCTACTACAGTCAGCTGTGACAAAGAATTCTCTCAATGGGGAAGGATTTTCCCACCTCAGAAATTTTTGCTACTGCCATATCCTTTGGCTGTGTCCCTCCAAAGAGCAACCAAGAGAAAGGAAGCTGAAAGGGAGTGCTGTATAACAGTATGCATTTTTACTTTATTAATTTACACATGTTAAGATTTTATTAAGATGGTATAAATAACAATAGCTAATAGTTAATAATAAAAATATGTTAATAGTATTATTAACAGTAGCAATGATTATTAGACAACCAATAAACCTATTTTTTCTTTAATGATAGTGAGATATTGCCAAGACAATAGCAATGGGGCATTGTCTGTTCAATATCTGGTTCAAAGTAGCAAGTACTCCTGCCCCAGAATATTCCCACACAATGACTTTTAGAAAAGACGTGCAGGAATTAAGATAAATAGCGATCACTCTGAAAGACATGGAAAAAGGAAACAGCAAAAGCTGGTGCAGTGCATAGATGGATTCCTGGTACATGGAGTTTTGGAGGTCTCTGAGAAGACAATCAGTGAGTTAAAGCATAATGATTTGTGTTAGCTATTTTTTTATCCAAAAGATTGAAATATCTGAGGAACAGCGGTTTTGTTTTCCTGTATGTTATAACATGGAGTATTTTGGCTCTCACTATGTTCTTACTGTTATTGCAAACAAGAATTCCCTTAGCATGGCATGTGTGTTGAGTATCTTAATTTTTTTAATGGAAAAGACAAATATGTTTTGTTTTGGGGAATTACTACAGGAGCTGCAGCAAGTGATTTGATTCCCTAAGCAATACAGACTTTTAATGTATGAGTTGCTCTATCTTGGGGTAAAAATTCAGAAAATAGTTTCGCCTCACTGAAAAGCAGGATTTTCCTCCTGAATTCCTGGGAATTTCCCACCTAAGCTAAGAGCCCTCCTTTTGTCTCTCAGGTTACTCATTAAAAGCAGGCTCATGCCTCATTTAAAGAACAACAAATGGAGGAGACAGATCAACATTTCTTTCTGCATTTCTTTTACCTGCAATTTGGGAACAGCTTTGGTTAAATCCAGGTTAGTGCTCTCCACAGGCACATTCAAATCAATATAAAGGTGTCCAGTATATTTGTACATGAAGAAAAGAGCGAGAATGCTCTGATAGAACTTGTTCTCTTTAGAAGTTAGAAATACTGGCCTTTTACTACTTCAGGTTGGGCATTTCTCTCCTCCAACGGGTGGCTTTTAGGACTTTATTCCCAGCTAGTTTTAACTGCTTTAATTTTTCTGAGCAACTAAGGCCCTACCCTCTGCGAAGATCCTCAGTACTTAACTCAGGGTAATAAACTCATGCAGGCAGCCAGATATTTAACTACCAGGCACAGCAAATACTCATCTCACAAATCCTTTTTAGATCTCAGCCAAACCTTTCTTCCCTTTTCTGTTATTTGTATTGCAATTATTCCTTCTTCCTGCTCTCCAGTCTCTTTGGAGGGATTTGTTTTGTTATTAGCTACATTTTTCTGCTTTAAGTTTGCAGGGGGTTTAACTCAACACACAGGCAGATGCCAGGAAAAATCACTTCAGTCAGGTGCAGAGCTCAAGGTAGTGACAGGAGATCTCATCCCCGGTCAGCACCATAATCCACTGGGACCGGCAAAGCAGCCGCCGACATGAAAGACCTGATGCCCATATCCATGAAAGCAGTGGCCATGTTCCAGTCCTCTTGGTGGGAAGTACTGGGTGCAGCTCTCTGGAGCTTCTTGGAGGAAGCTGGTTGGACTTCTAGTCCTTGCTTAGTTGGTCCTGGGAAAAAACAACTACATCTTGTCCTGCCCCTATGCAGACACAGCTGCTACCACCAGAGCTGGTAGTAAAACTCCTAACTTCTTCTGTTCATGCAAGGTTTATCTTTGGTTCTATGAATATTTTATTGGCATGCCCACATTCCCCAGAAACTTCAGGCTCCTTTACTTCTGTTTTCTTGTTTGCTTCACTAGGGAATAAGAGGGCCAGACACCAGGCATTTAAATTAGGATTATATTGTTCAATCCTTCTACAGTGTGATGGAGTTGTCATGGCCAGCTCTGTGGAGTTATCACCCTTCTGAACTTTATGATCTATATTGGTTTTGGTCTGACACTGCAGCAATGAACTTTCTTTGTTTCCTTTATGGGCCATTGGTGTTTCTTCCCACTGCTTGGCCTCTCACTGTTGTCAGCAGCTGTGTGGCTCAGGTCAGGCCAGACTGCAGGAAAATAGTAAGAAAAAAACACAGTACTATTTCCTTTCTGAGTTAGAGAACAGTAAAATCAACAGCATGCAGCTACTTTTCCCACTCTGTGAAACAAATAAATGGACTAGGGACAAATAACTTCAGTCCCCAGTTTTCCATCATCAATTGATCCTGGATATTAAATGGCATGGAAGGTTAAACTGGGTATTTTTTTGTGTTGTGTGCCACTGACAAGGCATAACAGATGAAGGTACGTAAGTGCTGTGCAGCCAGAAGATTTCCATGTTGCCATACTGTACATCCACACGTCATCTACTCCAAATTACTCACTTAATGAGATGTACCAAGGTGGGGGAATTCAGAGATTCCAGCTGACAAGAGATGAAGAAACAGGCTCATTTCTCCCCCAGACAGAATGTTTATTATGTTTCTCTCACTTTGTTCTTTGAATCAGTGTTTCTTCAGTTTTCAAACTACACATCTTTGTAAAAATCATGGCTTCCCACAATGTTATTAATTTCAGTTTGAGAGGATTGAAAGAGCGGGGGCACAATTAATTACACAGTATGAAATAATTAGATTTAACAGGAAACTGTAAAGCTTTATTTTTCTAAATGTTTCTGAACTCCAGCACTAAGTGAAAGTGTAAAGCAAGAGAGCAAAAGGGGCTGGACTTTTTAAATGTCAAAGTAATTTTGGCCTATCTCCGGCCCTTCCATTTGCCACATTAAAGCAACCCTGTTATTCTGTAAACTTTATAGGCTCAGTTGGAATACAACACAGCATTTGTCAGGACCAGTTTTAAGGGTAGACAAAGTAGGTAGCTGTCTACCCTAACAAGGAGCTAGATGCAGAAAAACAAAACAAAAAAAAAGTGCAAATTTGCAAATATGAAGCCTTAATATTTGCCAGCAGTGTTTCCTTATCAAATTGTCCAGAAAGTGTAATATAATTCTTCAGGTATTTTTTCAGACAGTGAAGAAACCCATGGGGGAAGACATGAAAATATCTTTCTGACATAAAAGGGATGAGGTGTGTCACCACTTTCTGCTGCTGTGCTCTTTGAGGTGGCCTTTGACAGCTTATGGACAAGGGGGCTGGTGGGAGCAGATCTGCTAACCCTGCAGAGCACAGGGCAACACACCTCCACATGCCTGCTGCTATAGAAAAACCTTGCCTCTACAAGCAAGTAGGTTTGGAATAGCTTTAGAGGGTTTTTGCTCAAAATAAACTGCCTTGCAGCCATATGTAAAAGTTAGGGGTTTTTTTGTTCTCACTTTTAGTTTTAAACAGGCTGCTGTTTTATCCCACATCAACTGCAAATTGGACTAAAACTACTGTTCTGGGTTTTTTAACTGATTTCTTTTATCTTTGCAGTTACTACACTGTAGAGAAGCATTGCCATTTTAGGTTTCTAGTACCTGAAAACTGCAATCTTGGAAGCTGGAACCTTTTAAATGGAAAGCAAGACAGAAATTACAGTGGTACACAATGAAAGAATAACTTCTGGGACCAGATATTCAAGTCTCTTAGTTCTGGATCAAGCAAGCAAATTAAGGTAAAACCCAGAGGGACAAATATACTGCACAGATCAGCTTGGAAAGCATCCTTTTATAGAAACAAACGGGGAAGTAAAACAGTGCTTTAAAAGTGCATTAAGTATACTTTATTCCTCAGCTCAGAGTTAATTCAAGCAATAAACTCACAGATTTCACACAAGTTAAAGTTTCCTACAAGTCTCACAACTGAGTTCCCTACTGAACCTCAGGGGAAGCTTTTATAATGATAACTCCCTTCCCCCACCTCCAAGATGACCTGGAAATGCTTAAAGAATTGTGCTCCTAAGACTTTTTTTTATTATTGTTATTACCTGTGTTTTTCTCTGAACCAGGTATATAAAAGAGAGGGGATTTCCCCTTGCATCAATTAAAACTCAAATCTCACCTCTCCTTTCTTCCCCCACAACAAGAAGTTAACCCCTGCTGAGCTTTTTTTCCCCCAAGGCATCTATAAAGCCTCACAGGTGAGCTTGCTGCAGTAAATAGAATGAATCAGCCCCAGATCTTCTAACAGATAAACACCAATCTTTTATTCTAGCCACCTGGCTTTGGACTTATCAGACAAGAAAATGGCTGTGGTTCGAGTTAGGTGGATTTTCTTCTCTTTTGCAATATTCTTCTTTTTGTATTTTCTTTCCTTTAGCAAGCACTCTTGGGAAAAAATGTGCTTTGGAACATCTTCAAGCTGGGAATTTTCTTTCTGAAAAGCCACATTGTGATGTTTTTTGTTGGAGGAAGTTACCTTGTTTTCTCTAGGCTCAGACTCTTAAAGTCTTTCAATTGTCTCAGAACTCTTATTTCACCAAGTCCTTGAAATATGGATGAGTTTGTCACACCTGGACAGAAGTAGTAAGAAAATATTTTCATGAAAGTAAAAGTTTAATTGTAATTACATCTAGTTCTTATACCTTAGGGAAAATGAAAAGCCTTGTGTGGTTTTATAGGTAAATTTGTCCTGTCTCCCTGTGGTTTTGACCATAAGAATGCAAAGTTAAGAACTGTAATAGTTCGCTAAAATATTTTCTGTCCTAGATGTGCGTGAATCATATAATTGTTTGTCTAATGAAGCACTTAAGGATAACTAGAAGAAATGAAATGCATTAAGGAGTCTAACAGGAGAACAGGCCATTGCACCAAATTGCTTCACATTTTTATGATTGTTTTCAAGGAGGGAGTAAAGTGAGAGCATGAGAAGTCAATTCTCCAGTTCAATTTCTACCTCTTCACTGATTTCATGTTATAAGTAAGTGTTTTATAGGTCTGCTTTCAATTTATTTTCTGGTCCTGGCAGAGAGCACTGTCCTGTTGCCTTTATATGTTACCTTTCTCTCTTACCTTATATGCTTTCAGAAGAACACCACCAAATAATGTCGAGTCCTCTTTTTCTGAGTACTTCTAAGAAGTATTTCTGAGCAAAACCACTTAAAATTTTTATTGAAAATTCTGGGCAGTGCTGCTACCCACAATTTTTTCTAAGCCTATCACTGGGGAAATAAGGAGCCCATGTTCTGAGGCTTTAAAATTTGTGCCTTTTGTCTGCCGCTATTTTATTTTCTTCACTCTAAAGGGATTAGTCTTTCTGCAAAAAAACCCTTACAGAAACATTTATCATCAGTCTCATGTGCAGTGTGGATACCAGATAGCAGCATAGATGTACTAGCTAGAGTTCATCTTGGGTTAAATTCTGGGAAAGCCACAGAAGAACAGGCCTCTATTTAACTGGCATTTTGTATCTACAAGGGAGGTTGTGTTGCTAAAATCCAGGGAGGGTAAATGTGTTCAGAGGACTGTGATATTAACTGATCCATGGCTGAATTTATAATGGCTATCAGTAGTTTATTGGTTTTGTTGTGTTTCTTAACCATTATGATATATTTAGGGGCGTTGCTATTTGTGTTTGTCGAAATCTTTCTTCTCAAGAGCTGCATTTTATATTCAGTCACTGCCTATGAATTATTCTCTGGAAAAGGAATGTTAGTTGTGTTTGGGACAATAGATGCCAATATGTATCTACATAAATAAACATTATTATTTTATGCATAAAGCATTTTTAAAGCAATTTTCTTTCTCATGGAATTGAAGAGAAATATTGTCTCATTTTCTTACTTGGTGACTTAGAGTAAATAATTTTTCTACATTGCATTTTGTGCAGAAAGAAAGATGGGCAGAGAAATAGCTATATTATTTTTAATAAATTAGAATTAAAAGTAATTAGTGAAACAGGACAACTTAGAGGATTGGTAATAGAATCCAGAGCCTTTTCTTTTCCAGGTGTTCAGGCTCTGGGTAATGAACATGTCATAAATACCTCCCTGGCGAGGTCAGCAGTTTCAATGAGGTTGTGTCAAGAGTGGCAGGAAGGCGTTCATGCATGAGCACTGGTCACTGGGAGAATGCACACCCCTTGTCTGTCACAGAGGGCCAAAGACCAGGCTGTGTTATTTAGGTCAACTCCAGCCCCGTTGCCATGGGACTCTCTGCCAGGGGAGGCTGCCACCCTGTGTCCTGCCATGGGCTGCAGCTGTTTGTGGTGGCTGTCCTGAGAGGAACTCCTGGCCACAGCACTCGCTGTGTTTGTGGTGTGACTTCTGCTGGGTGTTCGTTGCCTCCTGTGCCTGTGTATAAAATGCAGCAGCACAGGGTCCCTACCAGGCTTACGTGCTGGAAGAAGCAAATTAAGGCTTATTTTAGGCAGGAGATGTACACTTGATAGCTGGGCTAATTCTGGCATCACAATGTAATTCTCACAGTCTGCTTCCATGTAGAAATAATTACTTTAAGGAAATGCCACACATGCTAACCTCTATCCATACTCTCCCTGAGTGTAGAGGAGCAGAGCTGGATCCTGGGTATGCCTTTTCTGTTTGAGGGCAAAGATGCTCACAGACTTGCTCAGAAAAAAGACATAATCTTTGTTTAACTGAGAGTTTGTATTAACATCATTAGAAGTTTAATTCTTATTTTGAGCCTTTTGAAAGCAGCAAACAACTTGGTCAGCAGGCCATGTCCAGTACTAAAGAGAATTAATTCTTCTTTTTATTTATATGGGAAATATGGTCTGTGCAGTTTCTTAGCACTCCTTAGAGGTGTGAAGGGAAGCTAATGCTTGAAGCTTAACTGCATATACCTTTAAGTATTTCTAATTGAAAAACACAAAGCATTGTTTTCTCTTCAAGACTCAATTCCCACTTTGGATTTAGGAAAGAATGCAACACTGAGATAATCTCACTTTTCTCATCATCATCCTTTCATTCTTCTTTACTCCCCTCCCCTCCCCAGACACAAGGTGACATATCCAAGTACTTGTCCTTTAACAGATTCTTCAGCAAGCAACAGAGCAGAAAGCCCTAATATCTATTCATTTGTAATCTGTCATTCTTAAAGTATTAAGGACAATTGACGTCACATGTCTCAGGTAATTAGAATAGTCAGCCTTTGCTCCATATTTTTAAAGTGTCTCAAACTCTTAATCAGTACATTTATTGATGTCTTTCAACATATCTGTTTCTTGTCAAGTGTGTGTTAGATTTTTAACAAATCTTGCATACTGTATTGTGCAGGAGAATTATATTAAAACCCTCTTTCTATTGCTTTTGTAATTAAATAATATATATTAGTGACAACATGGTATTTTCCACATTCAGAGTAATCAATCTCTTTTTTAATATGGAAAACTGCTCAAAAGCAAATTAATAAACATAAATGTCAGGAGTTACATTTACACAAATGTTTTAGTACTTGTTTTCCCAAGTTTATATTTCCACATCAAGCAATATGAACTATGATAATAGCTAATACCATTTTAGAAGCTCTAAGGGGCTCATAAAAAAAGGTTGTTGGATTTCTTCAGATGTTAGTGATCTTAGCAAGAAAAAGCAGCCATTCTTCACCCCAGAAACCCAAGTCCTAACTTTTGTCACTAACACTGGTTTATGCAATTTTTGTTAGTTACAGGTTCATTTTGTTAGCTTTGGGAGACTTGTAGGACAGGTACACCAAAGTTCAGTGCCCTCTTGCAGCACAAGCAGTCTCAGCAGGCAGTGCTCTCTTGGTATAGCAGATTCGTATTTATGAGAGGTCAATCTTTATGGATTGCTAGGGTGTTGCCATTATTCTGTGGCTATAGGGGCTTATCCACAAATAGATTTCTGAGGCTCACTGTCACATTGCTCATTTCAGCTGTCCTATTCCAGACACCGTTCCCTGGCACCCCTTTATCAAAGAAAAGGCAAGTCTCTCAACAGCTGTACTATTGTTTTGGTCCCTCTATGCTTTAGAGCAGTGGTTACTCAAACCATTCTGCAAATGAATCTCAGTTTGACTTCATGTACAGGACAGAAGGAATAAAAAAGCAATTGGGAGTTAGGATATTAAAACAGAGTGGGAAAGCATGTTGGGCAGTGGGAGATAAATGTCTTTCATTGCCACACTTTTCTTCTGTTAACCACAGCGCACCAAAAGCAGAAGAATCTTTCCACAGCAGGGATTTTGCATGAAGAACTGGAACAATGAAGTCAGAACAGTGCAAAGAGTAAAGGTGGTCCCTCCATCTCTTTGTCAGTGTTTGCCCTTGTGTAAGCCATTCTCCAAGACTTTCCTGCCTTAGTATGTGGTATATTTCAGTCCCATTGAGGGACTAGTTTGAACTCAAACTGCGAGTCTTGTCTTTTGGTTCAGGTATTTTTTTTTTTTCCGAATTTGACAGTAAATTAATAACAAATGATGTAGAGGAATATACTGTGATAAAAAAAAAAATTAGGGATAACGTGATGTTGCCACCATCTCCTAGATGTCTCTCAGCCACAGGATCTTATCCTGTGGAATAGGCATTGTGGACAGACTGAGAACAACATGTAGACATACACACTCCTTAAACTGATACAGTGCAGATCTTTTGCAAATCCAGCTTGTTGGAAGAAAAAGGGGTTACCTCCAGTAGCTCTTCCTTTCACTGGCACTCTCACTCCTGTACATCATCTTCTTCCATTGTGCAGGCTGTAGCAATAACAAAAACAGAAGAGAAATTTGAGTGGATGGGGTGAAATCCAACCTGAGCTTTAGTGGAGCCCCCACTCCTGTGGGAAAGATGCTTGCTTATCATAAGAGAGCTCTTTGTACGTAAGGGCTGGGTACCTGATTCACTACAGGAGATACCATGGAATATGTTTGAGGTATGCTTATCAGGAGCTCCCTTTTTGGTGAATTTTTCTTCTCTTTCCTTTCTCTAATTTCTCTTTAGGACTTGGGTTAAGTTAGAACAGGACTGTGAGGATGCAGAATGAAAGAACTCCTTACTGAGGAACCTGTGCACGCTGTACATGCACGTCTATGACAGAATACACTGCAGGCATCAAATGAAACCCCAGGTTCATCAAAGAGTGGAAGACCCATGGGGTGTAAGGCAGCTGGAAGTGTGGTAAGTACTGTGAGTGTTTGCTCTTTCAAAATACACGTTTGTGTCTCTCTTTGCTGAGCAGAATAACTTGATTACAGACAGGCCATTAGCTCTGCCCAAGCAGCACAGCATTGCGGTTGTTTTGTGGTAATGACAGCTCTCCAGATCCAAAAAGCAAAACAAAGTCTTCCTGTGGATGGTTATCTCCATCAGCCAAGGAGATATAACTCAATACCGCAGTATGTTGGGTACCAAAGTGATTCTGAACTGTAAATTTCAATGGCTATTTGTTCATAATGGAGGAATTCTCTGATTTACCTTATTTCTCCTTTCCTTAGAAAACACTTGTTTGGAGATGAGACAGACCACTTTCCTTAAGAAATTAATTGGATCTGCACATACATAATAGTTTCTCCTTTTTGTAACATATTACTCAACATGGAATAATTAGGAATGGAAAGGTTGCACTGAGCAGCAGAAGGGCAATACTTGCCTCCCACAGAATCATTTCTGCCTCTTCAAAGGATTCATTTCCCAATTACTAAATTTTGAACATAATATGTAACCTTCACCTTCTTTAGTTTGCATGGACTTTAAATATGTCTGATAATTAGGGACTGTTGCTCCGTTTTGAAAATACGGGGCCCCATTCTGGAAACCATTACCATTACAAATTATCTCAGCGGAATGATGTAAAAATAACCATGATTTTAATATACTGACAATTTGATTTAGAGTGTTACCTTCATTCATATCATTGGAAAGTACCTACCTGCATTCCTCTGACTTCTCTGAAATTATTTTATGTGGGTATCTAAAAATGCCCACAGTGATGTATTGCTATGTTTATCGCTCTCTTTGCTCACCAAGAGACACTTCAGCTGAGCTGTAAATTCAAAATCTTGCCATAGGAGAGGAAAATTGGCTTGTGCTTTTGTGGTTTATGGTGTCACCAAACCCTTTGACACAATTCCAGCTCTCTGTTGAATGGATGTTAATCTATTATTACTCTAACTGTTGATTTCATGTTGAGATCACATGTATTTATACTTCTTTCTCCCAAGAAGATACTTTAAAATTCAGTTATGATAGTAAATATTGTTTCAACTTGAGACTTTGTGACTCCATGGAAAGTAATATCTTTGTGAATTTTTTATAGATTGTGGCTTTCTAAAACCTATCATTTTTTATCAAGAGGAAAAATATTGATACTGGATCTGTTCAAACTTTTATTTTAGGACTGGGACAAAAGAAACTTAATTTCATAAAAATGCCCAGTGCAATTTTATCATCCATTAAACTCCATTAAATATATCTAGATTATAAAGATTATAATAATGTATATAATCTATATATAATCTATAATAATTTCTATCTAGATTATTAACATATATCTAGGTTACACTTTTTCAAAACTGAGATTGCACAGACTGGGTCTCTTTTCCTTCAGTTACATAGCCACAGATATGAGTTATTACATGCACTACATCTTTGAGTTCAGAATTGCCATGAATTCCAGAACTAAAAAAGGGCCAAAATGGAAGCCAGAGGGAGTCAGGCCTTAGTTTTATCCCAGTATGGCTCCGTTGACTTAACAACAGCTCAGAGCTTTAGAGTATGGATTCCCCCTCAGGAAGGAGCTTTTCCACATGGAATTAAAGAAGGCTGTAGGATGGGAGTTTGAAACCTTCCTTCTTGGTTACAGAACTGGCTGTGTTGGATGTGAAAAGGGAGAGTGTTCTTCACTCCTGGTCTAGAGGGCTCCTGAGTGGAGCAACCAGGTGTAAGACTTTTAACTCAAGATGGCAGAAAGCCAGCAGGAGCAATTGCTACCCTGACTTAACTCCTCTTTCTCTCTCAGCTGGTATCTCTGAAGCAGAGATTGGAAGAATTTAAAGTGCCAGGTCTGAATCTGAGCTTTACTTGGCCCAGAAATAGTTTTTAGGCTAAACTGTAGTACTGTCCCTTTGACCAACCAAAGGTGGTGTGGCAAAAATGAGCAGCTTTATTATATGTTACAATTCACATTCTTGCTGGGGCAGATCCAGCTTGGATGTCTAGAAAGCACTAAGCACACTGGAGATGTAGCCACAACAAATAATGAGTGGGTTGGTGTGAACATTTTTATGTGCAGTATGTATTAATTGTTCTTTACTTCCTGACAGGAGAAGATGAGCACAGCTGAAAAGAGAGGAATGTTGAGTTATGCCTGGGGAAATGTGGAAAGCTGAAAGGCAAGCCCTTGTGCTCTTAATAACCATTATAATAAATTAGCATATGCTGCAAATAATGCATCAGAAAAAGGAAAAAAAAAGAAGCTGTCTTGTAAAGCAGGACATAATTCTGTGACATGTCTACTCTCTCTAGATAAAGGTTTGAATGGTTTACCCAAGAAGAAGCTTTATGCAAATGCATACTGTCATGTGAATCAGATTAAGGGAAGAAAGACTATTTATGCATGAAATCCAAACATGCTTCTGGGGAAAGGAGAAGAGAAATAAACCCTTTCTTTCACCACAAATACGATATATGTGCAATGACTAAAAAGAAATGAATGTGTCACCTCCATTACTGACACTAAGTGATTTCCCACTAACAATTAGCATGAATCATACTGATAAAAAATTGAGATGGAAAAGATCTATTAGAAAACCCAGTCCATTTCCTTGTAAGTATAGGAATCTCCTTGACAATTTCTATACGAGGCAGTTCACTGCTCAATACTTTGTGTTTTCATCAGTGCTGCTTCACATAGGCATTTGCTAAGATGACTTTACAACAAATACCACATCTGTTCTTCACCTGAAAAAAAAAGAATTACATCAATCCTGCTCTTCCAGAACAACATCCTTCTGGAGAGACTTGTGGTCCTGGAACTTTAAATATAATGGGTTGTCTTTGCTTTCATGAGCCACAGGAGACATACAAATTGTCCCTGTATTCAACAGCAGCATAGAAAGTAAGCAAAGGAAGACACTTGGCTACAGTGAAATAAAATAATGTAGCCAAAGAATTCTGGGTAACACCAAACTGGACTCTACTCAGTGGGAAAGGAGCACATGGAAGTGTTTGTGATTGCCAGGTTTTGAGGATTGTTCTATGCCATATTTACCCAAAGGGTAAGTACAACAACCTTAGTGTTCCTCAGATTGCTCCCATTAGGGAATTGCCCCCAAAATAATTTGTTCCTGCTGCCTTTTCTCCCCCCGCCTGTCCCTTCTGCTGGTCTGTGTGGGACTAAATGACACATGTCTGACTGTGCTGCCTCTGCTCCCATCAAGGATCTCTCAAGCAGAGGGCATCTCTCAGTCAGCAGTAAAACATTAGGGCTATAGACCATAACCCAGCTCTTTGTAACCAGTGGGCCAAGCTTCACTATGAATTTAGGATCAAGTTTGGCACTGATTTTTTTTTACTAGTGTAACAGAGATATACCATTAGAAACAGAATTGTCTGAGAGTGCTTTTGAAGACAGACAATGTCTGAAGCAAGCCTGGAAGTTAATGGATACGCAGCTTGGCTTGAAAGTCCAAGCAATGGGTTCATTTCTCTGTAACCTTGGTGTTCCCAGACTAATTGGTTTTTTATCTGGATCAGTTGGTGTCTACACCAGTGTGGTTCTGTAGGCATATTCCATGCACTTGAAAACTGCCTGACCAGATTATTAGCTGATGTCAATTAATTTTTCCCCACTAATTTCAATAGACAATAATTCCTCATCCTGAGCATTTTTCATGAATCTGAGATGCTAGGCTGGATGATTTGCTCAGGCATGTCATTTTGGTATGATTTAATTCCTATCAAAGTCAACTGGAAAACCGTCTGCTGATCCCAGGGGCTGCTGAATATACCCTGTGGAAGTAAAGGCTACAAGCAAGTGTGGAGATAGAGAGCCAAATGCTTTTGTGGGAGGGTTTTGTCTTTAAAAGGGTGTGTTTCAGACGTGTGGTGATTCTGTGTTTGTGGCATCCTCCCCACATCCTTGCAGAGGCAGCAGCTCCTGTGCAGGAGCTGTTTATGTCCTGGGAAAGGAGGAATGAAACAAGCCCCCTGCATGGGTAACATCAACTACAAGTTTTGCTTTGATGCCTCTGGCTGAACAGAATTCATGTGTACGCAGCCTGGAACAAATGTGAAGGCTGATCAAATGATCCCAGGTAGATAGATTTTTAAAGGATATTGTTCCTCTGAAATGCGTCAATTTGCCCCATGTGAGATAAAATAATTTAGATAAAATTGATCTGCTCATGGCTTTTCTGATTGCTTGTAACGATTTTTCTGGATTACAATGACCTTTAAGTATAATTTGTAACAGCAGCTCTTACAAAATTTTCGGGCAGAAATCCGATATACTTTTTATTTAAAATAGATAATGAGCATTTAAAAATAAGAGTTTCCCAGTCCTGGCACAGACCCAATCATGAATGTGCTGATATGTAATTTAGCACAAATCATTTTAAAAACAAGAAGTTTGCTGAACAAATATAAGCTTCCCTCAGCCCAGCATGTCTGTCCCCATGGACCAATGAACTTGCCTGTGACTCAAGATATTTTTAATTCTGCTCTGGACTTTCTCCAGGAAATCAGTAATAATTACTAATTGTATTTTTGTAAGCTAAATGAAAGGATGCATTCTTTCTTGAAATTCTCCCTTCGCTTTTGCAATTAATTATGTTGCTCTTTTGTGTGATTAATCCTTGTCTTTGTATTACAACTTCACTTAATCAAATAGTACTGTGTAGCATGCCAAGGGTTCTTAAGTGTAAAATATTTTCTCCTATTTTAGTGTCATTTCTTTCTTTTCTCTGCTGCTCACATCTCTGCTGAACTTTTATCAAAGTGATGCTTTATTAAAGAACTAAAGAGTTCTAAAATCATCAGGGGAAATTTGCATGAGATTATTGTGTCTTGGCAAAGACCCCCTGCCATGTGTGGAGCTACAAACAGATTTTTACCAGCTGAAGATGTGTCCTTACATCACCAACACATATTAAGGCAGTTTTCTGATAAAACTATTTCAACAGAAGGTCAGTCAAAACCCCTAAATGACCTCAGGGTTTTTTTAAAACTTTTACTTTATGACATATAGTAAAAGAGACTTACCTGACCACCTTAAATTATATATTAAAATTATCCTCTTGCAAAATGCCCACACTGGAAATGTCAGACAGACAGGAGATGGTTTTGAGTGGTTTAGAGAAAGTCTTAAACACTTAGATTGCTGTGCAATTTTGTGGCAAATCTTACTTCTTCCTTTCCAATCAGGAAAAGTTTTTCCCATGGTAAAAGTGGAGCATGTCTGTCATTCCAGCCTCGCATGACTGCAAGATGGCCAGCATTAAAAGTCAGGAGGCTAGTTTGCACAGACCAAGATTCTTACTTTAAATCAAACCATTTTCTCTTCCAGTTGTTTTTTTTTTTAGGGTGCCATGGGTCATATTTCCAAGGGCCCCCCTGTATTAAAATGAATTAAAAAGGAGACAAAATCAACTTCAGAAAAGGTGGAAACCTCTTTGCTCCAGGACCTGGGGGTTTTAGAGTAAGTTCTTACCAGCCTTGCAGTGGAAAAAGCCAAACTGGTTGAAACTGCAGGGGCAATGTTGTCCTTTTATCACCACAGTAGTGTCAGTGGATCAAGGATGATCTGAATGTCTATTCCTATGGAAACCCTTTCTGCCTCGAGCATGGCAGATGATGGGCATTGCCCATTTAAGCTCCAGCAACGCGAACTAGGCTGGAGCGCAGGACAGGGTCGGCTGTTCATTAGGAAAGCACTGAAGAGGCTCCTTACCTTTTGTGATGGGATTACTCTCAGAGCTTAATAAAGAAATAAGTGAAGGCAGTAACTGAAATGTTCTGTGCCAGTGCAACTATAAGTGGTTTGTGAGTAGATAAGATGCTAAAAGACTCAGTGCCATCACTGTAGGATGAGTCAAACATCTTGCTGGTGAGAGCTGCAGTGGATTCCTTTGTGAAGCTTTTTACATAGAGTGCCTAATTGCAAGGAGAATAAGCAGGCAGAAGAAAAGAGAAAAAAAATTAGTATCTCTCATTAAGCACTCAATAAGTGCTAAAAAGTAGCTTTGAATATTCAGATGACTGATCTGCATCAGCAGAGCATGGAGGTGCATGCTCACCTTGAGCATAGTTGTAATCTCATGGAAATACAATACAGTACAATACAATATAATACAATACAATACAACAAATAAAAGGTAATGAGGACTTGTAGTGCCCTACTTGCATGAGTAATGTCAGGGATCTGCTTCTTGAACTGGGTCCTTTATGCAAATATTAAGTCACAAATGTGGTAAGGATTTATTTTATGTTCCTTCAAATGAAGATGGGTTGGCTGTATTCAGTATATTAAATCCTTCCTGCTGTTAAGCTTAAAGAAACTGATTCTCTTGTAACATATTTTGATTTGACTACTGTCGCTTCCAAGTGCTATAAAGCACTAGAGTAGTTTGCCTTGGCCTCACACCTAGTTACAGTAGTGCTAACTTTAAAATTGCCGAAGAAACACACATCTGGAGTCAATTGAGTGAATTTTGACCAGCTTTGGTGGTAATATGCAAGTAATATTTCATCCTCGTGTGTATTTCACTCATCTTATAAAAAAGATGCCTCATTCCAAGACTCCTAGACATATTTCTTTGCTGTCTCATATATCAAGAGTATCAGACTAAGCAGACCTCTTAAACTGGATATGTCCAAACACTCTCTTATCCTAAACAACGGTGAATATTTTTGCCAACACTTCCATTTCCTGCAGTGGAAAAAAACTATATAACCCCAAAACCTTGGCCAGGTTCTGCTTTCCTTGAAATGCAGGGCAAATTTGTCAACAAAACACTCTCTGGCTCAGTAGTGGGGGGAGAAGTTTAACAGCTGGAATTAACCAGCAGGAATAATGTGAAGCAGGCTGAAGTTTCATATTAGGTTTAGCCTAATGCTGGGGTTCAGGGCTGAGCTTGCATTCTGATTTGCCTGTGCCAAAATCATGGAAGCGACATCCAAAACCAGAACCAGAGAACAGCAGCTTTCAGCTCTGGATTTGGCCCAAAGCCAGACCAGGACTGCAGGCATTGGTCCAGGAATCCAGTACTGAGATACCCACAGGCCCCAGATACAACGGCTTGAAACTTCAGTTTTCTACCATCAAAAATATTAGCCTGGTGCACAGAAAGTGATTATATTTACAATGTTGTAATCATAATTAATTCTCCTTTGCACAGACTCTGCTTCCCTGACTGGCTGCAGGGAGATGACCAGCCATATGGGAGACAGGCATTAAACTAAAAAAGATCCCAGATTGGTTTTATTCTTCTTTTTTCTTTTTTTTTTCTTTTTTTTTAATCTGAAGGGACCACCACTGGTGCAAGGCTCATTTCTTGTGGTGCCTTGAATAGCTATTAAAGGCAATTGTCATGTTGGACAGGCTGTGAGTTGAAATCCAGGAGTACCATGCTATTGGTGCTCCCAATGTTTGCCTCCTCCACCCCTCTCTGACATGAATTTAATGCAGGTGCAGACACAAGCCTAACATAAGGGAGCAATTTTCTGATTCATTCATGTAAGACCCTGAGGGAGAGCAGGAACAAGATGTACAAAGGTAATGTGGCATTGTTAAAAAATTAACTTTGCTTCTATTTTATGGAGCCACGGTGCTGTGTTGCTTAGTTACGTGGATCAGGAATTTAACTGTAAACAAGATATTTCACTCTTCAGTCCCTAGGGTTTTCAGCTCCATTTGAAAAGCGGTTAGAAATGAGCATTTTTTTGCCAAATCCTTGGGTTGCTTCTTGCCATTACTTGTACCCTTTGTGTCTGCTGCTGCTGCTCTTCTAGCAGTGCTGGAGGATGGAGGTGGTGGCATCCATGCTAGCGTGACCATTTTCGTGCTAAAGCCACACTCCCCTCTGAATGCTGCACTTGTTCGGAAATGAGACAGAATGCTTACGACTTCTGTTTTGGTTTTTGTTTGTACAAATGCTGGCTGCACAAGTTCCAGGCATTGGGAGTTTGCCAGTTGGACTATGCAATTATTCAAGCCATTGGAACTGGAAAAGGGGTTAATTATGTCAGTATATTGTTACATCACTAATGGAAATTCTGGTTTTGCCCTCAGGATCTCCACTGCTGTGTCTGCTCAGAACTGTTAAATATGACAAGGTCACTCACCCTGCTTTAGTAACAATGAGTGCTAACAAATTTGGTTGTTGCATGCATTGTCACTGCTCAACAGGGTCATCCCTGTAAGCACAAGCATTGCCTATGCCTTGTATTCAGCAAACCTCACAGCAGCTCAGATATCAGGTTACACTGTGTTATGTTGGAATCTGTTTATAAAAATACAGTGACACAAAACTTATCTATTTACATTCTAAACCAGGTTAGGTAACTAACAAATACGGGAAAGATGGGGAGACAGAAAGTGGTGAAGAGAGGTTAAAAAGTGGTGCTGAAGATATGAACAAAATACTTTAATTGATAAGCAAACTTTCAAAACATTTTCTCTTCCCTTTTCCTTCTGGCTCTGCAGATGGCTGGGGAGACTCTGTCTTTTACAACACCATATATTGAAGCAACATGTTCTTCTGAAGTTTAGTCACCCACTAATTACTAGTCTTTCATTAACAGCACAGGCATAAATGATGCAGCACTTGCTTATATCCAGTAGTCTCTACTGTTGAGGATTAAAAAAATTAAATCATTAGCTACATGCTTGTTAAACACGCTAAGACTGTTTATGTAAACTCCCTTGCTCTTATTTTGGCTCACACAGATGGTTAAGATATGTCAGCTAATATTTCTTATTTTAAAGAGAAGGCTAATTGCCTAAATGTCAGACATGCTGAGTATTACTTGTCTCAATGAGAACGGGAATGTAATGTGTGCACAGTTCATCCTAAATGTGGTTCCTGCTAGTGATTTCTTGTCTGGCTACCAGTTTGTACAAACAGCATTGTCACAGTTGAGAAAAACCTCTGTGGTGGCAATGGCCAAGCAGATCTCTTAAATCTCATGTTATTTAGAAACAGTTTTGTGTTTCTCCACCAAGGGTGCTCTTCAAGGGAATATCTGAAGACTGAGGCAAACATTAATAAGCAATGCACTTGTTTGGTTAAGGTTTCAGCCTTGACCTCCATCTTTAAACTCTTGTTTGTTATTAATCACGTGCTTCCTGAATCAAAGAGAATATTTTTGGAGAGGGAAAATTGTTCTGGGACTGCAGCGTTATGCGCCAAACAGACTTGCCCAGATGACAAATAGCCTTCACATGATAGCCAAGGTTCATCCAGCTGCTCGGCCCCATACCAAGTGATTGATGGTGTTGATGTTCTAAATAGGCTTAAGATATGCCAAATATCAGGGCTGTAACAAAGTCCTTCAGCTATATACTGTAAATAGGCAAGAAGGCATGTTCCCAGCATATGGCAAATCTGAGAGCGGTGTCAGGATTATAAGTAACCTCGCAGCGTTTGTCTGGTTTCTTTCGAAGTGAGACAAAAACAGTTTTCTGTGCAGGAATGAGCAGGGTCATGCGAGGTCTGCACGAAGCTTCCGATTACCACCGATTTTCTCTGTAACTGGACACCCTTCAGAGTTATAACAACATTTGATTTCCTAGCAGAAATCAATAAACTGTTTTTCTACCACAGTTCTGAGGAGGAAAGAAGAATAGGATGTGCTCAGAAGTTGCTGTCAGGAGTTTTTTATATCTTAACAGAATGGTAAATTCACACCTGAATAGTTTTATCTTGATAACAACAGTGCTGGTTCTTTCTACTAATCCACAAAGGGCTGTTCATCGATATCCCACAGGATCCAGCAGCTGCACCACAGGAGCAACAGTTTCATTGATCACTCCTTTTCCCCAGAGAAATTTCCTTTATTTTGTATTTTGTATTGTCCATCTTCTTCACAGTAAGTGCTGCATGTCTTCTAGGCAGGGAACAGAAGCAGTCTTGGAAGTGCCAGGATACTGGAGGACAAGCTGCCTCCTGCTTTGGCTATGGGACTGGCAGAGGTTAGAGTGCAGGGTGGTATGGTTTCTCTCTGCTTGGTCATTTGCAGGGGATAGTTAGCCTGAGTTAAACTAACCCGTCCCTGACAGCTGGCAGGATTTCAGACCCCTCACTATGGGACGCTCTCTGTTGCAGTTCCCTGCTTGGCATTTCACATCTTCATGTCCAGCTTGGTAGCTCCACTGGAAAATGTGTGTTCCTGGACCTGCAAGCTCTCAGTGCAATGCCATAATCTTACTTTCTAAGAGATTGACCATCTTGGCCTTAAGAGTGTGTTTGAATGGTTTTTTATGAATGACACTGAGGAAAGCATCTTTTGTGAAAAGGCCTTAATGGTGTCGTTTATTTCCTGGATAAAACCATTTCCTCAGTAATTGGAAGATGAGTCAGGCTCACACGTGTGAAGCCAACTTCTGTACTGACTCACTCCAGTTTGGGGCCAGCAGTTCTCTACTGGATAATGCCATGAGAAGTGCCCAAGACAGCCTCTGCACTGCACCAGATCCATAGCACAAATTGGCCAGGAAGTAGAATCAAGCTACTCCAGGGCATTCAGATTTCTCCAAACCACACCAGTAAACTCAGGATCTGTCATGCCCTGAAACACCAGCTGAACGACAGTGAATGGGGTTTCATAATAACCTGCTCAGTTTGGGGCCACAACATGGAGCAATTGGCCCATGTCCCTTTTCCATTAGGTATGGCTATAACCTGCTTCTGAAATGATCAGAGGTTTCAAAGTTCTTTCTGCTGTCATCTCCACAGACTGGCTGGAATTAGCTGAAATCCCAGAACCATGTATCTTTATTTATTTCCAACTCACTTCTTGTTGGCAGTTACAGCACAACCTATGGAGCCAACAGGACGTCAGGGGGAATGAGCAATTAAAATGTACACCGTTCAGGGTTCCGTGGTCCCTCAAGTGATTTTGTTTGCATTCATCCTGGAAGCAGAACAACAAGCCAGATTTTAATTCACATTGTAATTTAAGTATGAGCCTGTGTGCTGATGTTCTTATCTCTGCATGCTCCATTTCAATAGAGCTCAAGCTCATTCAAAGTCACTCAAGTTAAATCGATAGTGAGAGTCCAGAGAATGAATGGAAAATGAATAACCATACAATTATCTTCAACTAATTCAATATATAAATGAAACCAGAGTTAGCTTTTCCAGTGAATTCCTGTTCATAGGAAGCCTTCAGTGCGACACATCAAATGCAATGCTAAGAGTAAAGCTGGTCATGGTCACAGTTATACTCTTGATTTTCATGTCATCTGCTGTTGGGAGGGTTAAGGCCCTAATGGAACACCAGGTCTACATACTCTAACCTGCACAGGACAATTCATCAAACATTACCCAATAATTTGGGCATGGGGCCTTTAACTTCTCCTTGAATTATAGCCTGCATTTCAGAAAGACAGACAATCATGACTTGAAGGCTAGAAGTCACTGAGACTACCCCATTTCTATCTGATCTGCTTTGAGGGTTAATCACCCTTCTTAAAAGAACTCCTCTTTCTGTTCTGTAGCCTTTTCTCTAAGTTGCATGTATAACTTGTAATGATAATCAACTGTGATATTCCTTACTTTTGCTGATTTTCAGTTGTTGGGCAAAATAAATCAGCATCCCTGACTTTGGCTGAACTGATTTTACTAGCTAATTCCAGCTGGATAGTTCTGCTCAATGAACAATTTCAGTAAAATGACATTTGGGAGCAGAAAACCTAGCTTTGCCAGACAGCCTAAATAGAGGGGGATGATCTTGTTCCCCTTTTAGTCAACAGCCAGCACACACTTATGAGCTGAATTGAAATCAAGTTCATATCTGCCTGAGAGGGTAACACTATTCCAGTCCCTGGCACGTCTCTGACATAGCTGTGTTGTGTTTCCAAGTAGGGACTCTGGCACATCTTTCTGCTGACACTGCTTTTTGCATGGGATGCTGTCACACCATGTAGCCAGGATTGGCAGGTGGACATGTGTCCTAAGGCTGGTGGGGAGAACACTGATTCCAAAGGTGGAACACCTTACCCTAAGCAAAAAAATCTAAATACAAACATAAAAAGTGGACCTTGCCAGTAAGAAAAATTGGCACCTTCCTTGCCTTGGGATGCTGGAGCCTTGCAGATAGGGAGTTCCATGGCTAAAAACGTCAGCTCCTTCTCCCTCCTTGCGACTTTAGTCTCATGAACTTCTTTTAGAAGTGACCAAAAGGAATATAGCATACTGAACAGAGCAAAATATTTTTTCTTTCATATAGAAGAATTTAAATATTTTAGAACATCATTTAAACTGTTCCTTAGTTTTGGCTAAGTCAGAGATCCAAAAATTATCTAATAACCCTGGATAATACTGCCTTGCTATGAATGACGTGTGAACAGGTTGTACACAAGTGGTTTATCTGATAATCTGTCTTTCTTATATGGCCTTTACTGTAAAGAAATAACAAGGGTTTTTTGTAGCTGTGGTTATATGGGTATAAAACTGAATTTGACCTCAACTCAATCTCTATTTCTACTAAGACTTGTATACATCAATATTAACTCATTGATCCTCCTGGAACCTCCTTCATTTATGAAAGAGCTGAAGACATGATTGAAATCTACAGCAGAGCTAGAAAATAAATCAAGCCCTTTGCACTTTGGTCTCATGCCCTGACAACATTTTCTCTTCTTAATCTTTGTAACAGAATATGTTTTACATATTATAGTAACACTTGTAATTCAAACTCTATTACTTATTCTTCAGGGCATGTAGATTAATGGGATTAATTGGTCCCTCCCTTCCTTTCTACATCTAGATATATTTTCTTACTCCCCTCAACTCTTCACCAGCCTGAACTTCCCTAGTCCCTTAGGCTTTCCCCACATGGCAGGCTGCACAGATATCTCATTCTTGCTGCTCTCCTGAGCTCTCCCCTGGTCTCAGTGTTTCAGGAAGTTCAGCACCCACCTCATCCTCCCTTGCTATGATGGAAAAGTGTTTGGACCTGCTCTCACTATAGAGCAGACTCAAATTAGACTTCCAGAATTTACCAGCTGCATTGGGCGATTGATATGACAAAGTTGGCTCTAGTTTGCAAATTTGCAGAGTTTTAAATGCACCTAATGAAAGTTTGGCTTTGGATATCCCCTGCCTGTGAGCAGTTAATCTGCTCCACAGCTTTGAGTCTCCCAGTTACTTACAATTAGCTATTTGTATATTCAATGGACTTCACTGTGTGAGCAAACTATTTAAAAATACATTTTAAAGAGATGTTTTCACTTCATGTGGTTTTTTGCCAGCAGCGTGGTTTTTAAAAATGTTTTTAAAACCTGTGTAGCACACAACTATGAAGCTCTACCTCAAAAGGCAAAGCAGAGCCCTTCACTTGCCGAGAGTGCTCAAGGGATCTGCTGTTGCAGCACATTGCAAGCCCTGTGCACTGCTTGAAGGCCTGGTAGGAGTTTTGCTTTCTTGTGTTGGAAAAACAGTGATAAGGTTGTGCAGAAGCAGGTGGGAAAGGTTACTTAAAAATTGCTTCAATATGGCCCTTGCTATAACATTATCTGAATTGGCCTGGATATTTAGAAGAGAATTAGCCATAATGATCTCACTCTGTCGCTTGTCCTTTTGTTTCCACTTTTCCAAGAAAAAAAATTTATTTTGTTACGAAGTTCAGTTGAGGTTTCTGCCTGGATCTCCTGTGTCCAGCCCATCTCTCTGCCATACCACGTCTGCCCCGGGAAAGTGCGCTAAGGGCACTTCCAGAGATGGAAAGCCACATCAACAAAATTGCTCCCATCTAATCCTGCTGTCTTGATTAATGTCTGCTACACCAAAAGAGGTAGCAGGTCAGCTTCAAGGGGAGCTGAGTGTGCCAGCTTTCCCTCTTACTCAGTTGCTTCTCTGTGACTACAAAGCAGCCTGCATGGAGATCCTATGGGTTGGGAAAGGGGTGATGGTTTCTCAGCTGGGTGGGAGCAGCCTCACAAAGAACATTTGCCTGCTGCAGACAAAATAGCTGTTCAGGGAGGCTGAAAATCATCAGACTTCAGACAACCATCAAGTCCTGAAAATGCATTTACTTGCTCAATCGCCAAAGTAGCAAATGTATCATATTCTTAAAACAACAGTAAAATCTCATTTTACAAAATTTATTTTTGAGCCATGACAGACTCAAGATTGTTTTCATAAAAGAACAGAGTTCGCTCCCCCATCCTATAAATTAAAAGAAATTTTCAGCTTGGAGCAATATTTTTGGTCAAGTTATAAAACAAAAGTAATCAGAGAAAAATGTGGAATACTTATGGAAATGAAGATGGCAGTTTCTACAATTCTCAACAACAAACCAGTATCTGTAAGTTTTATCCATATGTACTTTACATGTAACTGCAAGAGTAATTGGTGGCAGAGCCCCTTATTTTCAAATGACATGCTAAAAGCAGGTTTCTGGCCACATTTCAAGAATACTTCCAGTTATTCAAATTAAATTTGCAAGGAACCTTTCTACTCTGTCATAAATTCTCTTTGCAAAATGCTGTGACAATGAATTCCTTAAAAGCAAGTACAAGTGGGGTAAGGTTTCCAGGGAGAGTTAATATCTGTTATTTGACCAGCTGATTTATCCAAAGGCACGTTTGGTTTTTACAGTCAGATTTCTTGGTTCACATTTGATTTATATAAAAATCTTGAAACAACATATCTATTCAAAATATTCATGATTAATTCAAAGGTTTTCAAATATTCTTCTCCGGCTTGTAGAAATTTTTAAAAAATTATAACCCTCAGTTGCTCCTGCTGAATTTTGTGTACCTCACATTGAGCAAATTTAGATTTGCTCCTTTTTGCCATTGGCTCTATTCAAACAAAATCCTCCAGTTTTGTGTTTGCTGTCCAAAAATCCTTTTAGTCTTCTTTTTCTCTACCTTAAAATTTCACAAGTGTTAAATCCCATGCTGAAAAAATTGTCTTCACACAATTCTGTACAATTTAATACCAAAGATGTTTGGAAGGCTAAAACATTCCAAATGCTAATAATCTTCTGAGAGGGGACAACTAATTGGAGTAGGAAGAGCTTAATTTTTTCCCCAAAAAAAATAAAATAAAATAATAAAAATATTAAAACCCCCAAACACTTCTTAAACAACAACAACAAAAAAAAATAGCTACAAGTGGCTGGGAAAAGATCTTCTGATCTGAGGAATGATTTCTTTTTCCCCCACTAGCAAAATAGGTATGGAAAATGTAAGTATGCACAGCTGTGTTTATTCCAATGATTAGACATTCTATTTCTCTGTGACCTCTCTGCAGTGAGCTGGCAAGACACCTGGGTATGCTTAGAACTGTCTCATTCATACATTTACATTTATTCAACTTGGACCTTTCTTTCTCCCCCTCCTTGCCCTTTTCTTCTCTAAAAAGACCACAGAAAAAAAAATCCATTTAATCTGGTCCACTCCTTCTTCTCTCTATTTTTATTGTGTTGGCAAGATGTTGGTTAAGACCCTACTGATGCCTTTACACATTTTAAAGTACATCATTGACACTATTTTAACACTGAGCATAAGATTTTCTTTTTCAGGGCTTTTTCTGGCTGAATCAGAGTGAAGAGGCTGAATCTGTGGCTGCAGAGGATCATGTAGTATGACTGCACACGCGATGTACTAGGAAGGGAATAGAATCTGCACCCCGATGTTTGCATCTCCCATGCCCTACACCTGCACTTGCATTTTCTTTATACAAAGTATGTGTGCATGCAAAATCTGAGCTATCCTTGCACTAGTACCTGGCAACTGATACTGATGGATGTTTAGTGGACATGGAGAAGTTTGCTTACAAAAGAAGGTCACCACAGAAATTTTGCAGTCCAGACTGTGTTACTGATGGAGAAGTGAGACAGAGTGGGGTTACAGGGTTTCCTCACTGTTAGCAAAGAAGTTTGGTACAGAGCTGAAATTCCCTCCTAGGTTTCCTGAGTCTTAATCCAATGCCCTACCTGCTCCTTCAACCTTGCTCTGCAAGGTTGCATCAGGCTGGGAAGCAGGGCTTCCATATTTGTTTGTCTTCTAGTGTTATTGAAATCAGAAGAAGAATTTCCAGAAATTGGAAGTTGCCAGATAAATTCCAGACTATTTCCCTGAAACTTATTATAGTTTGTCCCCCTGCTTCTTTGGATATCTAGATATTTCAGAGCACTAAATACTGACTGAAAACTGTAGATCCAGTTCTTTTAATAACTGCATCTTAACCTATTGTAATTTTTCTTAGAGTTACTCTAAGTTTGAACTGCAGAAATATGACTGTATATACACAGAATTACAGTAAATGAAATAACGATGAGAAGCATCTGTACACAAGGCACTCATTTTCCTTTCCTTTCAGGCTACCTGAATTCATTACCTGGCCTTCACACTGTGTGCTGTATACAATACAATGTCTCGTTTCTCCTCCATTCTGTAAAATCAGCTTTCTATTTTTCCTACTTCAAAACCATAACTCAAAAGCTCTGAATTGCTATTAGGGGTTAGTCAAAGGTGCATTTGATTTGCTGTTTCGATACGTTTTTACAGGAAATGTTTAGGAAGGAGTGATTCCCTCACATATAATAGTTTTTACTTTACATGTGATTAGGATGTGTCCTGTGCAGGTTTGAGTATGCAGAGCATTTCACCAGGATCAGCAGCAGTGGTTTATGCTTATCACCCAGCTGGAGTACCCTCCACATACAGAATTAATCTGGATGTTTATTATTTAATGTATTCTTGTGTTTAATTTTTTTATTATTTTTGTTTATTATTTAATTTATTATTGTATTTGAACACAATCTAAAGACGTAATTACTGGGAGATTTATTGCACCCTACTCCATAGCAAGGCTGAAAAGTCTTGAAACTCAAATGCAAGAAAACTCAACATGATAACCCACCTCTTCATGTGCCCCCCAACATCATGCTTCAGAGCTGGGGAAATGCAGACACATTGAAAATGTTTCACAACAAAACAGTCCTATAATTGGATTTGTAGGGAAGTGTAAGTGAAAAAACTCTGAGATAAATGGGTTTCTGTGTACTGGTTTGCCTGCCTTTGGCTAGCCCATTAATACACTGGAATCCATAGAGCCAAGTCTTCATAGTTTGTCTGTGGAAAAGGGAGATAAGTAACTTTGGCAACACACAGGGTGCAGAAAATGAGAGGAGCAAATGAGAATAAAAGTGAAAGAATAGAAGCAGCTAGGCTGGAAGCAGAGGGAGAGGAAGCACTGATGGGGATGCAATATGACATCTTTTCTTTGTATGTGAGTGGAAGACTCTTCATGTGGAACATTTAATACCAAGTCAAAGTGCTTGCTTACACAGTCATGTTACTAACCTTGTGTTTCACAGGAACGAGCTCTACTGGAAGGGGTAGCTGCACGGAGTAGTTTCCCCTCATGGCAAAGCTGATTTGGCAGGTTTCCACCAGCTTATCTCCTTGAGTTAACAGAAAAGACAATTTTTTTTTCAACCCCTAATATTTTTTAAACTTGGATATCTCACTTGCCCAGCTTTTATGTTGCTATGAAGAACTTGTTCTGGTGAGCATAAAGTGAAGCAGCCCAGCAGAGTGGGGGTGCTGCAGGTGACGGTGATAGGGGATATCTCCTGTACCATCAGAGATACCATGTGCCTTAAGTACCATCACGAGCATTATAGATATTTCCCTCTCCTCAGAGGAGGGAGTGAGGAGGTTTGCTGTCCAGAAGCACCCAATCCCCCACTGAAATGTAATGGCAGTAGGTGAGAGAATCCTTCAGACCCCACAGGATCACGCATTTGAGGAACCCAAGGAGAGCATCTCCCTGGGATGGAAGGAGGTGGAGCCTGGCTGTTTTGCAGGGCTGATGCGGCTGAAGCCACGTCAAGGTGGGGAGACCCGGGAAGCGCCAGGATAACAAGTTTATGAGATTCTTTTGAGCTCAAAGCCTTTTGCAAGGGTTGGGGAAGGGCTGCCTCCCCAGAGCCAGGTTGAAATGAGGGCTGGAGGGAAAGAGTAGGAACCAGCAGCCATCCGTGCCCTGGCCCCGAGCGAAAAGGTGGTGTGTTTGCCGCCTTCACCCCTCCCACCTTCCAGCCACATTAAAGCCCAATTATTCACGCTTGATGTCAGCAAGGCTGGGCCCCGCTACCCGCTGCTCCCAGATCCCTTCCCCGAGGGGCCGGATTACCCCGGCGTGCACCATCGGGGTGGGGTTCGCGGGGCGCCCAGGCAGGCGGGAGCCCAGGGCCGGCACCCTCAGCCCCACATGGCGCCTGCCTCATCCCTGCCCTGTGCCTGGGAGACACGGCTCCATTGGTCTCTGCGGTGGGACAGTGGCTGTGGAGAAGCCCTGCGTGCTGCCGCTGCAGCGGCGCACGGGCACCACGGGCTCCTCAGGCACGCCAGGCCGGCTGCTCCCACTGGAGTCTGCCTTGGACGAGGAGACAAGAGGGAACACCCAGCCGCCCCACGGGGTGGCCACGGGCACCGGGGATGATCTGAGAATTCAAGAGGAAGGCAATAGCGAAGGGAGAGAACTGAGCTGACCCTTTTTTCCCCTCACCATTCACATGCTCACAGATTTTTATCAGGCTTTTTAGCTGCAGGGCAAAGTGTTTCTTTATAGTTCCTTCCAAAGCAAAGCTGCCGCCAGATCCAGGCTGCGGCTTCAGCAGCTGTATCCCATCCCCCAGGCCTGCGCAGCCCTGCTCGGGAGGACCTGGGAGCCTTGGACGGGCCTGGCAGGAGGAGGTTTTTGGAAGCCGGGAAGGGCTTCGCGCACAGTGCTGTGGGCATTTCGTGAGGGCTGTTGCCAGCTTTCGCCAAATGCCAACGCTTTTACCAGAATGCACGTGTCGTGCCAAAATTCCGCTGCGGGGACGGGGATGTGAGGCTGTGCAGCACAGCCAGAGACACTGCGGGCTCCCCTGGGTGCAGNTGCTCGTGCGGTGCCGAGAGGCAGCAGAGGAGGGCCGAGTGTGAAATCCACGGCGGTGGGAACCAGTCCTGCTCCCTCCTCCCACCAAGCCCAAGTGTCACATTTGTGGCATCCAAGGACAGGGGCTGTGCAGCACCCACAGATAGGGAGGGGCATAGGCAAGCTGGCACGGAGCAGCTCTGCCCTCTCCCAGGGCTGACGACAAGCTGGTCACTTTCTTGAAGCCAGAATAAGACACTTTTATGGCCTGACTTGTTCATTTTCTCTTTTTTTTTTTTTTTTCCCTCCCCCG
>VXBC01003787.1:43702-108970 GCA_013399945.1 Ploceus nigricollis
TTTTTTTTTTTTTTTTTTTTCCCTTCCCCAGCGGAAACTTACTCGTTTGTAATAGGAAGGTTCATTGTTTTCACGTCTGATATTTCTTTGATTACTTAAAAAGAAATCCCAGAAGCTTGTTTTCACAAAATAGTGATTGCATAATTGATGTGATTATGATGTATTTTGCTGTGTCACTGCAGTTCAGTTGATTATTTTGAGAAGCTCTGAGCACTGTTAGTGCTGCCATGTGTTGTGCATGCATAGCCCGGGCTTTCATCCCCCTCCACATGTGTACAAGCGCCTTTCAAACACTGCTTCCTCTTGCAGGGACTGCATGAGACTTTCCTCTACACGAGGAAAATGATGCAGACCCACAGAGAGCTAATATGGGGATATGACAAACACCGTGGGGTGAGGGACAAAGCTTTTTCTGCATAATGGCTGTCTGGTGTGAATAATCTCCCTAAGAATCAAATTCACCATGTGGATGAACACACAAGTGAAATAGGCCAAATTCTAGGCTCTTTCCCTGGCTAAAAATATACAGATAAAGAAAATGCAGAACAGTCAAGTGGTCTGGAAATAAAATTCTTCTGAAAACAAAAGCATGAAGCAGATTAGTAGTTATAATAATTAGTTAGAGCCTGAAAATATATCAGCTACATGCAGGTAGAAGTGTTTAAGAGCTTACCCACAGAAGCCTTGGGAGAGCAGATTGCCTTCCCTTAACTTGGCTAGCACTTTTTAATTATTTTCAGCTTGAGGCTAGAGCCTTTCTTTCTCCTGATAACAATATTTTCATCTCTTTGCTGTATTCTTCTTTCTTTTCTATTTAATTCAGGGATGAAACATTGCCCCCAGTAAGGGTTCTTGGCCAAATTTCCAGATTTCTGAACCTTTTGTTTTTCTCTACATGTGTGCAATTTTCACTATTTTTGTCCAGCAGTGACCTCTGGAATTCCAGAATAATTTTCCCTCCCCTTCCTGGTGCCCTCACGTGACCCAGGAACACAAACATCTGAGAGACCTCTGGGCATCTTCACATCTGCTGGTAGGTAAGATCAGAGCCATTGTGTGATGTATTTTTAACAGCAGGTGTTGGGCTTGGAGAAGGGTGTGTTGGGTTTTGAGGGGTTGGGCAGAATCTGCACTTAATTCTTAGTTCCCAGGCTATTTAGGAACAGCTTAAAAAACACACTTAATCTGTTTGTACAAATTTAACATTGTAAAACCACAATAAGGAATTGCTAATGAAGTGCCAGCCTGGATTTAGTTTCAGCTTTGCACCACTGCTGTCCTAAGAAAAACAAAAAACCCACCCAAACAAAAAAAAAGCCCCACCAACCAACTTTAAATCTGAGTCCAAGACTCTAGTTTACAACTTATTTTCATGAAATACTATTGATTGATTACTTGAAGCCTGTTAATTATTATTTAGTCACGGTTTTCAACACAAATTCCTTACAGCAGCAAAACAAACAGTGTGGATGTTTTGTCTTTTGCCAATTAACACAGTTTGAACATGAATTAAAATATGCTGTTAGCTCAGGGTCTGATTCACGACTGCATCTCTCCTGGTTGTGCTGCTGCAATCCTGTTGATTTCTGTGGCAATGTGGGAACCTTGGTGCAAAATGAGAGAAAAGGTTTCTTTAATTGATACCCCTCCCCCAGCCATGTTTAAAGGATCTTACACGAAAGCCTCTTTCATGGTCTTTTAGTAGAAATTTATCATTTAAATTAGAGAAACAGTATAAGCAGAGAGTTTCTCCCAAAATATCATTGAAATCCTATTTTCACAGAAACCGCTCTCAAATTTTTTTTATCAGACAAATCTAAAATGGTGCTTAGTGTTCAGTTATCTGCCAGGTATAAATGGCATAAATGGATGATTACTTTAAATACATCTTCTCTGAGAAGGGAGTTATGGGACCTCACAAAAGCATCAAGCTGTGACTACTTTCAGGAAATCACCTGGAAATAAATGAAGAAGGTTGCTTGCATGTCCTTACATTTTCATTGCCTTTTTAGTCAGATAATTGAATTCAGTGTGAACTACAATTCATTTCTGGTATCACTAAGGAATAAATTATTTAATATTTGGGAGAAGAGACTGAATGACCTTTCAGTCACAGGATCTATGATTATAAATTCTCATGGCCCCTGCCATATGGTGGTATCCATACCAAAATAAAGAGGGAGATTTTAGCCTTGTTGAAATTGGACAAATTTTGATAGTAGTTTCACCAGTAAGATGGTTTCACCTGTTCACTTTTCTAGGCTACATCTGAATTTTACCACATGACCTGTTGTCTCTGACCAAAGTCAGAATAGCTATTTTTGAGTAGATATTTTTAATAATTCTAATAATAATTTTTAATATTCTAAGGAGAATAAGATTTTTTTCCATTCACTTTAATATAGGTAGAATCTCAAACAAAGTAGAGATTTCTACCTCAGTAGAGGTGCTACTGATTGTGGTAGTGGATGGGTTTGGAAAAATCTTGGTTAATGTGATCAGGATGAGCAACCTCTACAGTTTATGCAGGCTGTGGCTGTCCTCTTGTTCTTCTCCATCTGGGGCTGTGGAGTGCTCACTGTGGCTCAGGTCCTACATCCTGTAATGAGATACAGCAATGGACATCTTCCCCAAGCACATCAGATGCAAATGCCATTATCTTTAATGTGGTTGGAAGTAATTTTCAAACATGTCTATTCCCAGTTAGTTGAGTCCCGAGGGCATTATGAAATCTGTCCTGATTGTGCAAATTTGTTTTACACTGACTGGTTCCATAACTGATCTGAACTGTCTTGGAATGTTTTTCAATAAATATTAAAATAGTTATTACTTGAATTCCAGAGATCAATTCTCATACAGCTTGGTCTTTGCCCTTTCACAACACAACAAATCTTACAAATAAAGCAGAGAATCTGTGGGACAGCTATCCAGTCAGAGTACTGGGGAAGTCACAACATGCATACAAGGCCCTTTCATCTGCCCTGTGATGTTTTTAAACTTCTGGAAACTTGCTTCATCCCATTTAGAATACAATTCGAGTTAGGGTTCAGACACTGAGGATGCTTTCAGACAGTACTCAGCAACCTACATAGCTGTCATGAAGTGACAGAGAAAACTTTTTTCCCCTTTTCACCATTCCCAAGAGAATGAAGGCCAGCCATCTCCTCTGCCAGACTTCTGCAGTTGCTAAGCATTGTCTCTCGTGCCTCTCCCCACAGAGCAAAACAGCCAGAGAAAGAGTGTATCTCTCACTGCAGTTCAGTAAATCCACTGCTGGAGTTTTCATCCATGCTGATTGCACTTGATTTCTCTCCTACTTTTCTCCCCACTTGACCCCATGATTACCTCCTGACTGGCTCTTCCACTGGGGCATCTTCAAGAGCAGGAGTACCTTCAACCACAGAAATTACTTGAGACCAGAGCCTGTGAAACAGACAGGCTCCCCTTGCTCAAAAGGAAGGAACCCCATTCCACATATGCTACATGGATGCTCTGAACCAGAGATTCACCATCATTTTTCTTACTGAGCTTTGTACTTTGTGTGATGCCTGATCTGAAAGGTGTTCTCTGAAAATGCATGTCAGGTCAGGCCTGGAAGCAGGGGGTAACACTTTGTTTGCAAATCCCAAGAGAGCTTAGATGTGATTTAGGTGCTTGAAGGCTCACACTGTTATGACCTTGGCAAGTTCAGGGGCAATATTTAGAAATTTTTCTGGCAGGGAAATAGGCACCTCCAGGCATATGCAGCAGCTCAATAGGAATGCAAATGGTGGTTCTGAGAAATACAGTGGCAGGTAAGTGGTGCTAGGTGAGTAAACTTCTTGTGAATCTAGTCCAAATCCATTGCATGTAAGTAAGGATAATATCTGAAATGCTGGAACAGTGATCTGAAGGAAGTGTGGACTTGAAAAGAAAGAGGCTGATAAAGCCAGGAGAGATCCAACTGAAGAGAAAAAAATCTGTTTATTAAAAATCAGACCCTCTGCACTTGTAGACTACGTTCAGTTACAGAGAAGGGTGGCTAGAATGTGGCTGTCAGAGTCGATCGTGTCCTGAGGGTGAGCTGAACTCTTACACTGTGTTTATGTAAAAACACAAGTGGTTCTTTTCCTCCCTTCAAACCTTGATGCATAGAATTGCTGCAAGCAGGGTAATTAATCTGGTCTGTGCCTGCTCATCAAATCTTTCTTGTGGTAAGAACATCTCTAGGCTTTTTAAGTGAAAATTGTTTTCATTTTGGAGAAAATTGCCTTGTGTTTCAGATTTGGGGTTATCCTACAGGATAGGGTAGAGGCACCCTGCTGCAGACTGCTGCCCATTTGAGGGCCAGAAGCAGTGCTTCCTGCACTCACTTGGCCCTGGGCATGCAGATGGACGTGGCAGCCAGAGCCCTTGGTGGGAGCTCAGCCGTGCTCAGCTCATCTCTCACAGCTGCGGTGGTGCTGCCCTGACAG
Source organism: Ploceus nigricollis (assembly GCA_013399945.1). Taxonomy (NCBI): domain Eukaryota; kingdom Metazoa; phylum Chordata; class Aves; order Passeriformes; family Ploceidae; genus Ploceus; species Ploceus nigricollis. Next base: position 48,157 of record VXBC01003787.1, read on the forward strand.
CACTCTATGGGCTGCCACAGCCTGGCTGCCCTGTGAGCTCATTGTATGCCTGTGACTTGCCACCCCTCTTTCCCCCTTGCTGAGGCTTGGGGCAGTCCAGCTGGGCACCCTTCTCAAAAGTCCTTCGAGTTTTGATTCACGCAGCCAGCATCTATTGTAAATCCTGTGGTAGGAATGTTACACTTTGTATTTTGAGTTAGCTGAATCTGGGCAAAATGCTACATCTTATCCATTACTAGATGCTAAGCTGCCTTTATTGTTGTTAGCAAAACATGTTTTTCTTCTTGGCCTGTCCTTTGTTTTGTGTGGCATCTACATTTTGATGTGGAGATCTTTTACCATGCAAATACATCTATCCTTATCAGAATAGTTCCTGTTGGATGCAGTGTGTTTGTGCATTGGTGTTCTGGAAGAAAGCAGATTTTCTCCATGTTATATAGTTGGATTCACCTCAACCCCAACAATGGATGCTACTGTTGTTGCTTTTCTCTGCACACTCTAGAAGAAACACAGGAGAAGAGCAGACATAAACCAGATTTTTCAAACAAAGTCTTGACAGAACAATGGATGGAATGAGTCTCTTCAAGGTTTCTGTGTCATCAAATGTTACTGTTGACACTCTGAATGTAGCAATAGTTGTTACACTAATTAGAGTGGTGTAGTTCTGGAAACAGGAACTGTGAAAAGACTGTGTCTAGAAGGTACTAATAATCTTTTGATACCTGTATTTTTGCCATTCTTTATTATTATAATGAGAGTGTTAATGTGCAAGGGAGAAATCATGTGTGTCCTTAATAAAGAATGAAGCTGCACAGTTGTTATCATCTTAAGTACCATATTCATTTAAAATCAAGTAGGCAACTCAAAGGTTAAGAGGTTTAATGTTCCTGAACTATACAATTGAAGTACTATAGTCCAGGTTATTGTTAGCAATTATTGAAAGTGCTTGGGGTTTTTTAATAGAACTTCATTTTACAGAAGAAAGTCCCCCTTAACTTTAGCCAGCATTGCAGTGTGACTATTTAACTGCACAAAGTACATCACAAGATGCTGTCATGACATAATTTGCTCCCAACAGCTATTTATATGCTGCTCAATAACCACCCTCAAATATTCTTCAGTCTCTCTAAAGTTTTCATGCCACATATATTTCCAGTGAATATGGGAAACTTGAGAAGTTCTGTACTTAGAGATTAATGTGATATTCCACATTCATTCTTCCCAACATAAGAAATATGCCATTTGTTTGCAGCTTTTCCAAGCACAAGAAACAGGCTTTACTAAAACATAGAGTGTACCATAAGCCTATTAGACTGTGTGAGAAGAAACAACAAGCACAGAATAAATGTTATGGTGAAGAAGTACTGAAGGAAACCAAGTAATTGCAGGAAGAGAGGAAGCTTAGAGAGGAATTACAGATAGTTTAGGAGTGTGCAAAGCTGAACTCCACATTTTAAGCACAGGCAATCATAAAAGCTAATTGATATAGATGCAGATGATTATAACGTGGCATTCACAATCAACCTTTCAAATTGGGCCCCCATAGTGACCCAAGGGAGTGGCCTACTGCTGGAAAAAATGTGTATGAGACTGAATCTGCCCAAAGAACTTGAGAAAATATTTTCAGGAATACTGCAAAACCTAGGAATTGCACCAGCAGAAGGGTGACTATTTACCAAAAGGCAAGATTCAGACTCTCTTGCCTACTTTTCACGTCTTGAATCCCTCCAGGATATTCTAGAAGCAACAAAACTGGTGGGTGTTTTGTATTAATTCTCTTCCACTTGATCAGTCACGGCTGTGTTGTTTTCTTTGGTCCCTTAATGGAGGCTTATTGCCAAATACATGTAATATGGGATGGGTGTTCCCAGTCAGGTTCTTAAATTCACAGCCCTCTACTTCAGTAGCTAATTTACAGTCTGGTGCCTACAAATCAAGACCTTTCAATTGTAACTTTAATCTGCTAACATGATTTATGGAAGCTACAGCTTAGATTCAATTTAAGCAGCATCAGTCTGGGTCAGCCCTAGCTGAGTTTCTTTTTAAACTCTAACAAAACCCAGCTAGAGAGTGAATTCATTCCTGTTTAAGGATTCACACAAAAAGACCACTAAGCCAAGCCATATGGGCATAGTTTCTTGCCTTTATTGATATGCACATCATTCTAGTTTTACTTTATTAGTTCAGAAGTTTGACATTTCTTTAAACTTTGCTGTGATGCATGTTTGTGTTCAAAGCAGTCTCTTCATGTCAGTATGCAACAGTCTTTCCAGATCCTTTCAAACCCATGTAAGAGAAGAAGTCACCAGTATCTTCTTGCACATTGTGCCCCTTAGGGAGAATCAACAGGCTTCGTGACATCATTGGCTGATCAACAAATCATGGAGTTTAGTGAACTGAGACAAAAATTTATCTCCATAATACAGTTCCCTGACTTTTCAACAGAACATCATGTCTCAAAGTCAGTAGTTCAAGCCTCTTTGCTATTACACAAGGACACTATCTGATGAGGCTGAGACGCTGTTCCTTCAGGAGGGATAAAACAAAGGGCAAAGAAGAAAGTGGGGCAGAGCCAGAATATAGAATGACATCACCTTTACCAATGTTTTCCCTGATTTTCAGTTGCTTCAGTAAAGGAGCCATGCAGGAATCCCTTAAAATGAGGTCCTGGTCTGTCTGCTCAAGTAACCTAGGAAACCAGGGTGGCTCCCCAGGCTTTGACTGTCTCTTGCAAAGAGATCTTTCAGATCCTCACATTGGCTCTGCTTAAGGTGAGATTTGAAGGTGCTGGACCCCAGCAGCATCACTCCAAGTAACAAGGGTCCATGATGATGAAGACCATGCTGGGGACACTTTCTTCATTCAGTAAATGTCACAAATCACCAGCATTAAAATAAGAAAACCTGAAGGAGAAAATAGCTGCCTAATGCTTCTGTAACTAGCTGGTTCCCCTGACCTCTGGCATGATCCCATCCCAGTCAGATTGACTCATAACCAGTCCTGCTCATCCAAGCCACAGCTGCGTCAAGGTACAGTGAGAGCCAATCAATCCTACCAACTTCATCTCTGTTTCGTGACAGTTTAATCACTGAAGACTCTTTGTTGAAATATTTTCCCTTGGGGTTTTGGGTAGCACAATTATGTCAAGGCAAACAGAGCCAAAAAGTGAAAAAGGCACTTGCTCTCAACCAAATTCTTTGGAGTTGATACAAAAACATCTCTTCTGTAGTGTTCGCAGCAAGCATGCATACATGTCATGAGCCCTCAGCCTCATGCAGTCATAGCTCACAATTCAGCTGAAATGGCTGCATTTTACAGTCTTCATTTTATTGCCGTCAGTGATGACATAAGTTAGAGGATACAGCCCAGAAAATAGTCAGTCTCATCATGCACATCAGCTGAAGTAAAGAAAAGGTAACAGTCAGTGGGAACTGATGGCAAATATATTATTCCCTGGGCCATATTCACTCTAGTGAAAATCAGGAATTACTACTGAGGTATTCAGAGTTAAATTGCTCTGTAACCAGGATGAGTGGGAACGGGGTCAGAGGAACAATTTCTATTCCATTGGTGCCTTTTTCAGGTTATAATTCTGAGTGCACACTGTCATATTTTCATCATCATACTTTTGTACCATTTGATAGTATATTACTGATGTGGCTTTGGTTGCTCTGTTGAGATTCATATAAAAAACTAAAATGGTGGGATAATAGAATCAAGTACAGAAGACTGCTAATGTGGGACCTGAGTGTTTTCACCCTTCACTGAAAAAAGCATCCAGAGATGCTTGTTCACAATTCACAGTTTTGTTAAAAATAGCTAATCAAACCAGTATTATTAATATATACAAAAAATCTATCCTGTACATAATTAACACTACTGTAAGGAAAACACTTTTTTCAATGGTGTTACAAAAATTATAGGTCATTGTGCCCACCAAAGTTATTTCAGCAGAGCGATGTTGTTAGCACTGGAGCTAAGCCATGTTTTCATAGTCAAATGATAGGCCTTTTCTAGGGTCGTGCCCACGCAGTACAAAGCCCACTAAGTGCTTCTTTGTAAAGGCTAAATGGAATTCACACTTGTACAGGCAATCATTTTATTATGATCATATGAGTATTCACAATGTAATTTTTAACATCTTGTAAATAAAGCAGGCCAATATCTAAGGGCAATCATTATGTGTCAAATTGAAAAGCTTCTGATTTCTGGCTTTCACCTACAACATATAACATATCATACAAGAAAATTAACATTTGTTACCTTACTCTGGCCTTTCAATCATGTTTCTGGCTTACAGTTCTACAGAAAAGAAAAATCCTCTTAAATATAATAGAAATCAAGGTATCACCTTTTCATAGCAAGAACTACCAACTCACACGTAACATTATGCATTATATAAGTGGTGTGGAACCTTTAAAGAAGGGACAGCGAAATGTCAGTGCCTGAATTGAGGATACTGCTCAGACTTCACTGGGTGTTTGGTTTTCAGCACCTTAGATAAATCTAGACCAAATGATGGCCACTTTCATTATTGGCCACAAGTGGATATTAACCCAAGTAATAGATGACCCATGAAAATGTACATTTAGGTGATGCTAGGCACAGTCTCTGCTCTACCCCTCAGCCTCTAGCCATCACCAGGATCACTCTGCAGCAGGTGGCTTTCAAGTCATTATGAACAGCCACTAACATCCTCCAAGAGTTTGTCTAAACCCCTTCCGAGTCATGAGCACCTCAGACCTCTATGGCAGCCTGGGTGATGCCTTCCCCGCTGTAGCTACACAGGTATGGCAAAGGGCAGAGAACTGCCAGCAGGCTGGTCTGTTTACATGGTCTTGCAGGACTGTCCAGCTTGACCTCAGTGACTTTTTTGTCATCTCCTTGCAAGGAACCCTCCTTTGGAGAAATACCGTAATATAGGTGCCTACCTATCTGGGTACCATACCAAGAGGGAAGTTCAGTCTTTCAGCATTAAAATCCAAAGATATCTCAAATACAAAACTCACTCCTGACAGGTTCTGTCTTATACACATTGAGGGTTTTTTCTCATTTAGTGAGCTGGGTGATGAAATATAAAATATGCTTACTACAGCTACAGATTCTATGATACTGCAGAGATTGCTTTCAAACTGGAGGACAGGCTGGAATCCAGATTGATCTGACAAGCTGAAGAAATCGGCTGAAAAAAAGAAAAAGAGAAGATTTAATAGAGTGACATGCAAAGTATTAAATTTAGGTAGCCATGATCAAGCAAAAGCACAAGATGGAATAAAATTGGTTTGGGAGCAGTTCAAAAGACAAGGCAGGCATTAAAATGGAGCACAGGCTGAGTGAGTCAACCCTGTCACACAGCGGCAAAGAAGTCTGACTTCCTGTTGGGTATCTGAAGAATGCTCCTCTTGGGGAGCACAGCTTGCCTAGCATCTGAAGGCACCCTTTTGCTTTACTAAGCACTAGTCCAGCTTCAGGTGCAACAATACACTTAAGTTTGGCTACTGCACATCAAGGAAAGTGAGGACCTCTCAGAGACATCCCAGAGGTAAACAATCCAAAGAATCCTTCGAGGAGCAACTGAAGAAATATCAAGAGGTGGGCTAGGGACTCCAAAGGGGAAAAAAACATCAAACATGTAAATGGGCTTTGCCAAGAAGTGAAACATCTGATTACTGTTTCTGTGGTGTCAAAAAGCAGCAACACATTCTAATTGTAGCCAGAAAGACTCAGGCTAAGCACTTTCAGAAAAATCTTTCTAACACTGCAGGTAGTGGAGCGCTGAGGTTTGTTGGCAAAGCAGTGAAGCAGCTGTTGCAATAAATCTTATGGACCAATTGGACAAATGTGTCTCAAGGACAGCATGGAAATGTTGAGCTGCCCTTCTAAGTCCCTTCCAGCTTTTTCTTTTGATTAGCTTGGATGTGAATCTTGTCCATGGGGGCTTACTTGATATAGAGCCTTTGCAGGACAGCTTCTCAAACCATCCTGGGAAAGCAGATCCAATAAATAGGCAGCAGGATTATTTCCAATATGTCTCACAGGGATGAAAAGCAGCTCTGAAGGACAGGAGGCTTGACCTTAAATGGGCCCCTGGATTGGTTCATTCTTCAGGTTTAGCCCATCACTGGAATTAAAAGCCAGCTTTTTAAAGGACTTTTGTGGTATCACAAATGAGAAAAAAACCCCTTTGCTTTCCTTTTTTTTCTGAACACTGTAATTCATGAATCCTGCTACCACAGTCCACTGGCTCAAATCACATTGCATATATTAGTGCCATCTTCACATGAAAATTTTTATTATTTTGTGACACAAAATAGCGTGACACAATCATTCTTGTTTGTATCAGAGCATGCCAGGGAAAGTGGGGAGACATAATTTGTAGTGTCTCCATCACTGTTTTTACAAATCTCATGTTTCATGGCTGGGAAATACAGAATTTATACAGATAAATGGCCATGAACCATAACTAAAAGATTAAAACATAAGTCCAGAGTCCCCAGCACCATGCATGTGTCAACAGTACATAAAGTCTGACTCAGGAAGGGAAAGGTAGGATCTGCCTTGTCAAAAGGGCTTGCCATTTTAAAAGAATCTCACTGTCTAAAAGGGATCTTCACAGCTAAATATGCCATTTTTCATTTTTGTGCACATACAGATCAATGGAAGGCTGTGAGTCCATGACTTACAAATACTTCTTAATCTCATTTTCTTGAGGAAGTGCTAAGATCTGGTCTCCTTTACTTTGCCTTCTGTTACTTATTTTTGAATCCAAAGCCTCAGTTCTCTAGAAGATGGGAAAAGTTGCTTTGAAATTTATTTTATACATAGAAGCAAACCCTGACCATAAAAATGCTTTCAGAGGGTCACATCACTGTCAGGAGACTGAGCTGTGCTGCTATTTCCTAATACTGGAGATAAGGCAAACTCCTTCCACCCTGATGTGAGATATTAAACTTACTTAGGTTTTATGGGTTAAAAATTGTATAATGCAAATTAAAAATTGGGAGGACTTTTCCCTTTGTTATAATCAGCATTCCTACACCCAAATTCTCCAAGGGTGCCTCTGAACTTGCATTCTCCATGAGTATGGCTTTGCATTTGTGGTGTTACAGCTTAGACATCACACAGATGGTTTTATCAAAACACCCTATATCTCTTTCCCAAATTATTACCTGACCATCAGATCCATTGCAGTCTGAGCTCTGTTTTCTCACAAACCTCTCCCTTTTTCTGTGTTCTCCTTGCAGCAGTGATGTCCAGGAGCACGTTGGTTGTGCCAGAGCAGTGACAGCATCTCTGCCCCAACACTGCCAGCAGGAGAGCTGGATGCACCCTGGAGCTATTTGGTTTCCTGAGGAAAAGAGAACACTTCCAGAAAAAAGAAAGCTGAAGGCAAAACCAGGCAGAGCAGGAGATGTGAGCCCTAGCAACCATCACAGCAGGCATGCTCTGGCCCTGAAGGAAGGGCAGGTGAGAAAAGCAAATGGACCCTGCTGTCTGGATGATGCCACACAAAAGCATGGAGAACGTACCCTTCAAAACTGACAAAAATAACATCCAGAGTCACAGCAATGGTAAGCTTTTTGGTACAGAAAGTTAAAAATATGCTAACATGCTAACACTTAGGCAATATGATCAAAATAGGGCAGTCTGTGGCTGGCATATCTAGTTCTATCACAGCTAGCATATGTGTGGACATATAGGTGGATATATGATACTACACTCCAAAAGCAAGTTAGTTGCACAAGTATTGATGTCTTTTCATTACAGGCAACAAATGCCCTTGCAGAATCAGACACCCAAAGTCACGCATAGCTGCTTCTATGAGGCTTGATCACTATGACTTATTCTTATCTAATTTTTTACTTTAAAAATGCACACTGTCTTCTTCATGATGTATTTTTCACCATTTCAATTTCCATCTTTTTGGGACATCCAAACACATTTCTTTAATCTCCATTTCTCTGAGTTCAGTGAATACACATAAAGTGCTTGCACCCAGATCAGTGGCATGCCAGAAATGAAGCATGTCCAGTCCTATCTGGGCCAAGCCCCCTGTCCACCTTTCCTTGGGAGTGCCAGTCTGAAGGTATTTCCCTGAAACTCTCACTTCTGCCTTTCTGGAAAGTCACCTTTTCCAACTAACCTAATACAGTGAAAAGAAGGGTGGGTTTCTGGCAAAGTTTCCTCTCAAAGCTCTCCTAAATAATGTGCATAGCTTCCAAAGCAACTAAAAAAGCATGACAATTTAAATTCAACCAATGAGTGAGAGTAGCAGGACCATGGCAAGGTGAGGGGATTGACCCCTACCTTGGGGTGAGAAATGCCATGTGGTATGTCTGTGTCCACATGGAGAAGGGCTGTGGCTTCAGAAGCTTCTGGTGGGTGGGCACCCAAAGGTAGTATGACTTGCACTAGGAAAGACTTTGATAGGTTGTAATTTGGTTGCCTTCAGCATGGAAATCCTTGTTATGGTGGTTCTGTATTTTCATTTGAAGGTGCATTAAACCATTTTATTTTTAAGATCTATCAGATAAATGGTAGAATAAACCTTTGAGCAAGCTGGTAATGCATGCTTTAGGTTACTTTATCTCTGGGAATGGGCCAAAGTGGTTTCTGTCTGTGTGCGTGTGCCTGTGTAATTAGCCCGCAAAATCAGACTCAGATAAAAATAACCAGGCAATGAATGTAAATAATCAGGGCCATGATACACATCACTCCCAAAATGTGATTCCCCTGCACTGAGAAAACAGGGACTGTAAAAAGTTAGAGAAATCTCAACTTTCATTTCAATCCCTGGAAAACATTCTGGGGGAACATAGATACTCCCTCAATTTAGTACCTTTCTAAAAAGGGCAGCAAAGCAGAAAAGCTGGACCTGTTTCCATGCTTGAGGAAGTGCCTAGAACACTGAAGCTAGTGGCAGAGTCTAGGCAGATGTTGAGAAGGGAGGCCATGAGTTGCAGAAGTTGCAGGTTTGGAAGCAGCTTGCTGCCTTGGAGGACCCAGGAGGGCATGTGACAGCTCACACCTCCTATCCCAGGCTCACCAGCAAAGAGCAAAGAGCTCAAGTAAAGCTGAGCTCGCGTCATCTGCCAACAGAGAAAACTTTTATGTTCCACCTGTCTGGACTACATAGCTGAGTCTGGCCATACTCAGGCATTTGACCATCCCTCCCAAGCACTCAAGGGACACCTTTGCCCCATGGGCAGCTTCAGGGCTTGCACCTCAGGTAGTGCCTACAACATGTTGACATTCCTCCCTGCAACCAGACAGTCTTGCGCATGCATAGCAGCCTCTAGGAACCTCCACCCAACATTTTTTTTTCCTTCCCTGCAACGTGGCATGGCTGTGGCCAGAGATGCTGCCACAGTGCTGATAGAAGGCTTGGGGAAATAGGTCTTCTCCTGCTCTTTTGTCACCTCACAGGATACAAGACACACTGTGGCAATGCAGACTCCTGCTGCCACCAGTAGCCCCTGCTGCCACTGGAGTTGTACTGCCATTTGTAATGATGGAAAAATTCAAGGGCAAACTCTGGAGGGCAGTCTCCCAAGATACTTTCTACAGATACCTTCCCAGAATGAGGTCAGAGGAGCTGTAAGCAGCCACTGTTGGCATACCTGGGTAATGTCACATGCTGTAGGGAGATGCAAGGGAATGGAAATACTTGGAAACATGATGCTGTCAGAAAGAACTATATCTGTAAAATTTAATAGTGTGATTTGTGAAGCTGACAACACCTGCCAAAAGTCACAAAATAAAACAGAAATGTGTGGAAACTGTAAATCTTTCTGAGCACAATTGGTGTAAACCCTTGTTAAATTTTATCACAAAGAAGGACAAACATCATAGAAAAAAACAAACATTGTTTTACTGTTCCTAGCCTTGTCTCCACTCCAAAGAGTAGTCTGGAGCCCACCAGGGAAAGGACACTTTATCTTTCCTCACTGCTTCTCACTCCACTATTTTTATCCTCTTCACCTTGTTTTGCACAGGGAGGTAACCCTTCTTTTTGAATCCCAGGAGGAAAGGCACAAACACTTTCAAGACAAATAACTGTTAATACAGTCAGAGGTAGGAGACAGGGAGTTATAAAACCCAATGCCTTTTCCCATGGTGGGGAGCCTAGGATGGTGAGACAGGCTCTGGTGAGAGTGTGCAGCTCTGCGTTTCCATGTACTTTGACACTGCCTAGCTCATGGTACAGGTTCATTTGCCTCTCATGGGAAGAGAGGCTGAGTTCCAGACCAGCTGGGTGAATCCCTGACCAAGCTGGTTTTCCACTTACCCTGTGTTTCTACAGCAGATTGTTGACATCAGAAACATCAGAGAAGTCACAGCAGAGCAGCCCTGTTCTGCTGACTGGAGAAAGTGCCAAGCACAGAGAGGCTGACCTGGCCTTTCCGAGTCAAACCTCTCCATTACCTTCTGTGGGTCACAGCCCATGTGACACTGGGTAGCAGGGTACAGCAGATCTTTTAGGAGGATGGGAAGTGCCTGACCTATGGGCTATTCAAGGTTTGCTTCAGTCCCAGAGAGTGGATGGGAATAGTGCTGAAATCCTTTTGCATTATTTGGCCTGTAACAGCCTGGCTGAATAAAATTTTCCTATAGGAGAAGAATAAATAGATGGCACTACTCAAAAACGTCCCACAATTTTGAAAGACATTTAGTTCCAGGCTTTGAAACACAATCCTCTAAATCAACCATTTTCCACTGGAATGACTGGGTCAGTCCAGTAGTTCTTGTGGTTTACACTCAGCTGTTGTTTTGCTTGGAATGTGAACATCACTAATAATAGAATGGACATCCCCATCTAATTTTTGAAAGGCAGAAATTTGCTTGGTTTTTCCTCTAATGAATACCTCTGAGCTCCTGCACTGAAGGGAAAGACAGGTTGTAAAAAAGACATTAGTTCTCTCCCTCCTTTTCTCCCTGCCATCTCCAACATTCTCACTCTCCAATGCCAACAGCATGCCACAGCATTTTTATACTCAGTCACCTGCTTCAGGAAGGAGACATATTTTGAAGCAGACACTGCACATCCCACTGCTCATCTATGTATACCCTCATTTACGAGGTGTGATGTGGGATGTGGATTTGTACCCTGACACAAACGTGTTGAGGGTCTCCATGTGTACTTAACACTTACCATCCACTTACCACTCAATCAGGGGAGCAGGGTACAGAGTAATTTGACTCCCAGTCTGACCAGCACTGCCAGGCAATGCTGGAGCACTTCTGATCACTTGTTTGCAGAGCCTTGTGCAGTGCTCAGGACCCCAGGCAGGGCCATGGAGCAGCAGCCCCCTGTGTGCAGGGTGATGGGATGTGCTGCATGTGCAATGTTGAATCCTCTGCACCCAGGCCCACAGACACAGTGCACCCTGGGCTGTGTGACAGTGGGGCACAGGAGTTGCTGGCCAGGGAGGATCTCTTATGACTGGGTGCTTGACCATGAGCCCCTGGGCTCACACCCCAACACGTGAGCTGCCCATAAGAAAGTAGCTTGCCACCTTCTCTCACTATCAAGTGTTGCATCCCACTGGCATGCAACACAGTAATGCTAACTAAGCCAAGTTTCAGCATGGCTGTTTATGGCTCAGTTCTTAAGTTATTATTGGTGTCACTAGCTTTGCTGACTATAGATTGTTCAAGAAGATTTATTGATTTAATAATTGCTATTTGACCATTTTAAATACTAAATATGATCAAGGCTTAATATCAGAATGATGACAGAGATATGTTATTGTTCAGTGCATTGTAATGTAAGTAACAAGATTTCATCTACCCATCTTATGAGTACTCTTGAAATAGAAGTATTAACAGAAAGCTAAGTATTCTCAAATGCAACAGATTTACCCAAAATATCTATGTACAGTTTACACTTAATTTCACAGTAAATTGCAAGCTGACTCCATATCAATGATCTGATTTGTTTTCTACCTGTGTTTGCAGATGCCATATGAACTAGTGGCTAAAGGAGACAAGGATGTATTAATGACATTTTACAAGTCCCTGGTGAGAATTTATCTCAAATGCTGCATATCACTTTGATGTTCCCCTTTCATGAAGGAACTTGAATTGCTGCCCACAACCAAGCAGAATTAGAATCTATGACCCTGGAATTATCTTTGCAGTCCTCTTGTCCCGTGTGCCAACTGGCATATGAGAATGAGCTGAATTGATTTATTTTTCACAACTATTCAAATAACTGCAAGAGCACAACCTCACTTCAAAGCATACGCTAGATTTAGCTGCAACTATAGGGCATCTCATTTGGGTTGAAATTACTGACTGGGATGTAGACAAGGACACAGCTGTGTTTCTGGCATCTGACATGCTGGCATTTGAAAATGTATTGCACTTGGGTCTTGGTGAGGTGATTTCTCAGTTCTACTGAATCACGGGTAGTTTTACCACTAGTTTTAATGCAAGATCATCACTTCTAGAATTAGGTGAAATCAGTGCTATTATCTATATTTACAATGGCATTGTTTAGATCAGAATCTGGTCCTTGTTTTCCTTTCTGGTGAACTAATATATTTAGAAGCAGAATCTTAAATTCCTCTAAAAGTTTGTAAAACTCACATCTCCAGGCCCTTCCACAACACCAGATTCTCTGTTTAGCATCCCAGCTCTCCCAATGAAGATTTCACTCCAAGCCTTCTGCCCAAGATCTTTCCCTGAAAGGTTTATTCCCATTCAGGATGGAGTGCGTGGAGTGACCCAGGGTGGAGCAAGCTGCCTTGTGCTGTCTGGTCCTCCATCTCTGCATATCAAAGGTACTGGTTCCTGACAGTGTGCTGAGGGAGGCAGCAGTTTTTGCAAAGCAGCTACTGAGAGGCAGCTTGCCAGGAGGGATGCAAGGCACGGAAGACACAGGCTCCTGAGGACGCCAGAAGTGTAGGACCCAAAATAACCACCTGGAGTTGCTTCTGCCTGTGTCTGGCCTTGCTGGTTTTACTCTTTAAAGGGTTCTTGGGCACGAGGGGTGTTTGTAGCATATAACCCTAAGCATCTCACCTAGTGACCAATGTGTGGTACCAGCTATCATGGCCATTTTGGCAGTGTCTCCCCAGAGCACCTGCGGCAGGCAGCCTTCCCTCCTTGGGCACCGCGCAGCAGAGCCTGCCTGCCTTGCTTCACCCCCTGCACCGCGTGCCTCGGGTTGCACTGTGCGCGTACCCACGCACACACACGTCCCTTCTCCCCTTTCACCTCCTCCCCTCGGGTCCAAATGGATCCATGAGTCACTGAGGGAAGGGCACCTGATGACCTCACAGCCATAGAACCAAACATGAAGCACCAAAAAGCAACCTCATGTGGGAGCTGGGGGCCAAGCGAGCTAAAGCCTAACTGGTCAGATATTCATATCTGGGGTTTTACCCACTTTCATAGCATTTTCCAAGAAATAGTAGTTCTTCACTGGAAGAGTTTGACAGCTATTCAGACTTTGATGAGGTACATAAAAATTTACATCTGGTACATTTTGTGATATGTCTGACTGAACAAAATGCAAATAACTGAATTGTCATAAGAGAGATGGAAAGATTATTTAAAGCTTAAAGGTTGCTTTTAATCTACAGATGTATCTGGCATTGATTGGAATAGAGAAGTTTAATATGATCATAAAGCAGAAGTGTGAACTTTTGCTGTTGGTGCTGTTTGCATATCATTAAAAGGGATGGAGAAAGTCATTAAGAAAAAATTAAATTGTCATAAATACCAGCAATATTTCAGTGTCCATGTGAGGATGCATGTTGGTGTACTTAAATTGGTCAAGATTCTCTTCAATGTTTTCTGAGGCAGGAAAAGCATTTCTTTCCATTTACATGCCTTTTAAAATAATGCTAGAAATTATTTTCAATAACACAAATACTACCCTGAATGGGAGCAGAGCTCTTGTGGTGCATTTGAGGGCAGTAAATCCTATTTTCTACCAAGATTAACAGGTTTTGCAGGCTGAACGTGCCTGAAGGCAGCTGTACTCTACACACCCAATTTTTTACAAAACACAGCAGGACAGGTTCATGTCTGGCATAATCCCTCTGCCTCCAGAACCTTTCAGTCTTGGCAAATTGGTCTTAGAAGCAAGCATATGCTCCAGGTTTCCAGTCAGGCACAGTTTTTCTTCTATTCCCCCTAGACCAGCTCCACTTCCTGGGCTTGGACCTTTTCTTCACAGGGGCAGGACACTACAAGGTCAGCTCTGTGCAGTCCAAGCAAGAAAAATAATACTGATCTTCTTTCAGTGGAGAAACTGTGCAAAAATCAGAGATCGGCAGGACATCGTGGTACAGACCTCATTGACAGGCCCTGTATGGAAGTGGTTTGGGCTGGAATCTCACCAAACAATCCTTTTCCTTCCTTGGAAAGTCCTTGGAGATCCAACACCTTTCCACCAGTGCAGGTGATCTCTTGTGAATCACAGGATGATGTGAGCCAGACCAGGAGCTTCACACTACTTTAATGGTTTGGATTCAGTTTGGGATTTGGAGCAATAGTTATCAGCTCATCCACATGAAAACGTGGCCAAGTTTGCCGCTGTTTCCCTGTGTTGCGGCAGCCATTGTTCGTGGCTATGCATCCACCTCACTACTGCTACACCCATGAAAATTGTGCCTCACCACAGGAAACGAGCTGATCCAGTTAAAATTCTCCTCTCTCCCTGTCAACACACAGAAATGAAGATAGAAACTGCTGCCTCCGTGTTGCTCAACACACCAGGCATTTGAAAGGGCTTTTAGGTGAATGTGGAGCCAAAGTGTCTGTCTCCGCCCACTCTCCTTTTGCCAAAGAGGTAAGAGGGAAAAAAACCCATAAATATAGTCCCCGTCATTGTTCTCTGATTTCAGTGGGTTGCTGGAAGTGTGTGTGTTTAGCAGAGTTTCTGCAATAAAGCACCTCCCTGTTTTGGAGGGGAAGAAGTTATTTTCTGCGTATGCAATTGACTCAGAGACTTGTTTGTCCTGCAGGAAGAGTTGCAGGATTAACTTTGAATACTTCGATATTCAGTGATGAAAAAGGACACACCAACATGAGGATTTGGGGAGGCTCAGTATGTCCTTCCTTCTTGCTTTTTGCACACCTAGAAGCTGGGCATGAATGACAGATTGCAGCTTCAGTCCTGGGAACTCTCTCTTGAGGCTTAATCCAAAGAGCAGCAACAACATCATGAAAGCTGGTCCTGCTCCACTGAAAAACCAAGCAGCTGGCTGCAGATGTGACTGCAGTCAGACTCTGATGGTCAAATTCACAGCAGAGAGAGTCTTCAGTGTGGTCAGTTGAAGCTGCCGAAGACAGAAGTACTGTAAAGCCGTGTCCTTCTCCAAGGCAGCAGCTCACCCTCCTGTACCAGTGCATGATTCAGAAATGAGGCAGTGACTTGGATGGTGCACACATGTCTCTTTTTGGTGACAAGGAAGTAAGAGGAAATGCTGATCACATCAGCCTAGCATTCTCTCAGGAAAGACCTAAACACCAGAGCTTCCTCAGCCTGAGAAGATTTAGAGCTCAAACCCAGTGTAAGCTCTCCAGAGCATCTAAAGCATCTCAGGAGAATATCACCTGAACACAAACTAAGCTCCATAGTGTGCTAACTCGGATTTTATCCCTAACCTCCATTTTTAACCTATAAGTACTTAGTCATTCATTCTGCATACATTCAGAAATCACAGATCAAAGCTATGTTTTTCAGACTGGCCAAGAGCAAACCAAATCTTTTTGGGAGGGGTGATAAGAGATGGAGTTGTAATGGGGCAAATGATCCAATGGCACAGGGTGCATTTCTTTCACTCAAGAAACTTATAAAAACATTTTTCTCTAAGTCTTATTCACAATGGCACTTCTGATACAAATAAGTCACAGTAATTACAAGAGAAAGTATATCACAGTGGAACCAGAGAAAGAAACAAATCTGAAAGGCAGCTGTTGCTCTGCAAGATCAGTGTGATTGCTACAGAATTTCTCCTCTAAACCTTCCAGTAGAATATCCACACCTACGCACATGCCTGGCATGAAACACTCCTGTGAAAGCACTACCCCTGTAGAGGAGAAGAGGTAGGTATGACTTTCAGAGTCTCAAACAAAGAACAGTATATACCAATCACAAAGCTCTTAGTTAATTCCCTCAGCTTGGCTTTTGAAGTTAAGTATCCCATCCTTAGGAAGCACCTTTCTGTTCTTCAGGAAAATAATTCTCCACCAGCTACCAAATCTGTGGAAAATATAGAACTCATCCTATCTCAAAATGAGTTTCATTTCAAGGAAAGTAATCAGTGTAATTCCAAAAAATTAAAAAGCAAATCCTGAAGTTTTTTTAATAAGTTGCATTAGATGTAGTTAAGAGGCTAATGGTATAATTACATACAACAAAGTAGGTATGCTGCAGCACCTTGTATTTCTTGAGCAGACTGGGGTTCGTACCCCTCTGCAAGGTCCCCACAGCTGACACATGAGAAGGACTGAGTGTCACAAATCTAAGGCTGCAGTGCTGTCCTTCCAAGGTCACTTCCACTGTGGCACCAGCAGGTCTTTACAGGCAGTGAGAAACAAAGGTCTTTAGCTAAACTTCGGTGACATCAGCTGAGGGTTTACCTGTCTCACTTTAGAATATGAAACATTTTCAATGACCTTGCATTGACAGAAAACTGTCACATTACTTTAGACTCTAGTTTGAGTTGCATCATTCCCACAGCATCAATGCAATGCCGGTAGCTCACGGTGCAGGATGGCTCGTCCTGGGTTTGGACATATCTAGAGGCCTTTCCTGCTGAGGGCTGTCTTCCTCTGAAGGAAGGCATTTGCCTTCAAAATATAAATTTCATTGGGAAATGGAAGGAATGGAATCTGATTTATAAAATTATGGACCAATTAGAGTGGGCAATATTTTTTCACCAGGACTGTGCTAGATGAAAAATGCATACTTGTCAACACTAAAACTTTCCAGGAATGTCCCACTTCACCAACTTATTTTTGCATATAAAACTGAGGAGAAATTCCCTCAAAATTAAAATCTTTTGTTCTAATATCTTCAAAAATATAAACTTGGTGTTTCTTCAGAAAAAGAAGATTTTTTTGTTTTGAGATGCATTTAAGCTTACTTTGAAATAAAATTGAAAACATTTTTTAAAATCTCAGTTTCAAAATAAAACAGTTCATTTGAGGATCAAACAGAATATTTCATTTAAGTGGTCAGAAAGGCTTTTTATTCTTTGGAGCTGATGATAATTCAGAAAAATTCTTTCTTTCCATGACTCCGATATATGCTGTTTTGAAGCTGCTTTGATATCTGATATTTATTACCTTAATCTCATTTGTGCCTTAGCATTACTGGCTATAATGGCTCCATCCTTGCCTGATGTTAGATGTTTAAATGCTGCCCCTGAATAGTGCTGGAATGGAAGACCACTTAGGGATCATGAGTACTGTTGACATAAACCAAGCAATTAAGATGGGACTGCTGACCTGGTAGATCCTATTGATCACTGAGAGACAAATAAATAACATGCCCAAGTCACATAAATTTATGTCCAAATAACATGGACATAAATAAAGGGTATAAAAGCAGTGAATTTTAATTATAGAAGAATTTGAATGTACGAGAAAAATCAACTCAAAAGGAATTGAGATCTCATGGCATTCAGATTTACTTTGAATCTTTTTTAAATTGGATCTGAGAGCTGATGAAGAAGTTACCATGTTTTCAATTACTAATAAAAGTAATCTCGAGACAAAACTGATCTGAATATAGGTATTTACTTTTAGAAAATAACGTATGTTAGTACTTGAATACACTGACTTGTGACTACAGGAAAGCTGCCCATCATCTGCATTTTATGAGTACATCTCTTTTTTTATGCAAACACTAGGGAATGTTGGTTTTTGTGTGGCTGGTTTTCAATATGTTAAGAAAAATACTTTTTTTTGGAAAAGAAAAGGAACTTTTTGCCACCAGAAACCCAAAATTATCACATTAGGACCACCCTGGCTGGCTTCTCTGTGGAGTTCTAACTTCAAGGAAGTAGTATGGACACAGAAAGTTATGTTTAAACTGAGAAGACTATATAGGTTTGTACTGGAGGTTTTGTTTCTCTATTTGGTTTTAATAGAGCAGTCATTATAAACTAATGAAGTATCATACAGACTTTATTCTTACTGTTTAGAGAACTATTATCTCCCATTTGCAGAGAGAAAAATGAGTTTGTCCTGAGAATAGAGCAACTTTCCAAGGTCCAAATATTAGGAAAGGTAACCAAAGTCTTTGAGCCACAAGCCTGTTCTTTCTGGCAAGGCCTGAAACAGGCATCAGAGCTGGAAATCTGCCTAATTTTTTTTCTGTGGGCAGGGCAACCCACAGGAGTGACCAGACATGGAATTCTTAGGCAGTTCTAGGTTTGGATCCTGAAACTACCCTCAACTAAGTTTCACAATTTTGATTCAAGCATTTATTATAGAGTTATTTATACTTAGACAATGAAATCTGAGCATGTACCAGCTGAGCCTTTGAACTGTATCCCTTCTTCTTAGTGGTCTAGTCATCTTTCCACAGTAAATATGTTAGGTACAGTGATCACTGATAGAATGGGTTCAGCCAATTCCACATGGAAAATACTTTATGTTGAGACATCGAGAAGTGTAACACTTTTAACTTCAGCAGGACACATCTTTGGAAACAGGCGTTAATCCTAGCTATGATGACAAGATGAGTCTGTGTTTCAAGTGGTACAAATAGTGGTTTCAGGTCCTCAGGCCAAATTTTCAAGGTCAGCTGTCTATACAGGCAGCTGAACAAATGGTCTCAGAGAAAACATGCACAGAGAGGACATGTAAGAAAAAGAATTTTCTTCAGTTTACTCCTGCTTGTGTTTGTTTTCCCTACTCAGATGGCTCTAGCAACCTTCTCTCCATCTTGTCAGGATATAAGTTTATGCTCTGAAAGTCTGCCAAAATGCTTTGGTGTGCCATTGGGGTCTTACAGGATGGTCAGCTCATTCTGGAAAAGAAGCCATATTGTGGATGCATCTTCATCCCACTTCTCCAGACTGCTCCATCCAAATGCAGACCCCACATTGCTCTGTCTGTGCTTGAGCTTTTAGCAGTGCTGCAGCATGCCCAGGTGTGTGCTTCAGAATGACCAAACACGCAAGGGAAGAAGACTGGAGGGTCATCCAGGTCACCCACTGACAACGCTGCAGTTTTCCCTGATACCTGGTCCCTGTAGATTAGGCAGCACAGACCAGATGCTCTGGGAAACCAGGAAGTCAGACAAAAGGCTCACGATTTGGAAATCTTATTGGATTCCTCTGCATTGCTGTGAATACTGCCTGTTTCAAGATATCTGGTAAATGTTTTTGTCATTGTCATTGTAAGTAATGACCTGCAAGAAGAAAAGGAAATAGACAAACAAAAGGGAGCCTCATCCAGAACTAAGTGGCCGTGTCCTGTCCTTCCTGCCCTTCACAGGCAAATTGTGATGGCTCTCCTTTGTGAAGAGATTCTTTGAAACTTCACATCCAAAATCTGATGGTTTCCTTATATTATTGTTCATACAATGATCAACTGGAAATGCTCTAATGGTTTAGTTGCGCCCCCCAAAAAACACCAACCAAGCTTTATTCTTTGTATCTTTTGATACAAAATGTATCTTTTTATTAAGAAAGCAGCCATTACCACTAGCAGAAAAGCAATTCAGTTAGATGGTAGCTATTTGAAAACACAAATCAGTTTTTCCTGGACAAAATCAGATCATACAAACAGGAATCTCTACACCTGGCACAGCTTTCCCACACAGAGCATTCAAAGTCTTTACAGAGGGTACAGCTATCTGTGCAGTCCAAGCTGAAAATGAATCCCAGTCCTTCTGTGAGCCAGACCACCAAGCAATCTGCTGTCCTTCATCTGCAAGAGGGAGGAAGGTGAGGAAATAATAATTTTCCCTCTGACACATTCAGGAGTTAAGTTCTGCTCTCTCTGATCACTGGACATTAAGACTCACTCATGTCCATGTGGAGTCACTGCTTACCTTGCAGAGCTGCGTGGCTTGGCGGTCCCTTCGGAACAGTCCACCTGCACTATGCTTTTGACACTTCGATTTTGTCGCAATAATTGAGCCCCTTTGCTTTGTCTCTGAGGAGGGGAAACTCAATGACTCATAATTACCTCGCATGCCATTTAATGAAATTGAAGGAGCACAGTAACATCCATAATCTAACTCTTCGAGCTTGTTAAGCCCTAGTTCTGCATATTTCCAAGTGCTAATATTCAGACATAAATGGAAAAAGGTTAAAAGGATTCAGTGAATTTGTAACAAATGTGCCCTTTGTGTATATGAATTCTGAGTTGTCTCTACTGGACATGGTGTGCTGGTTAATCTTGCTATGAACACCAAAATTACCTCCTTGTTAGCAGGGCTCATTGCTATTATTACTGTAGCCCAGTGAAAAGGGCATTGACTTAGGTGCTAAGAGACTCAGTTTCTCATCACATCACTGCTACTGTCCTGCCATTTGTCATAAGATAAATTCCTGCCTCTATTTATTTCTGTTTACATTCCCAGCTGGTGCTGTCTTGTGTATCTAGAGTTGAAGCTCTTTGGGACAGAGACCTCCTTACATTCTCAGTGTCAGATCTCAGTTAATTTCTTAATGAAGTAGTAACAAATGACAAGCAGGTAAATGTTAAATTAAGAAAAGTTCCATCTAAAATTAATGAACAACTTAAAAATTGAGTATACTTGGTATGAAATTTAAACTAGCTTTATCAACTACTGTTTCAGCAGCCTTAGATTATCTGGTGCAGGAGGTGATGCATTCTGCAGAAGCTTCTTCTACGTTTTAAATACAGAGCCTTTTAATAAATAAGCACTGAACAAAAGCAAGACAGCTGATCCCATGCCGTTTCAGCTTTACCTTGCTTCCAGTTGGCCTGCTTTTGTCGTGTCACTTTCCACATAGATTTTTGCACTGAAAATGAAGAACTCAAAGGGAGAAGTTATTACAGAGGAAGTTTGAGAGGTGATCAAAGATTACCTGGAGTGAAGGTGTATGAGTTCTGCAGCTGAACTGAGAGGAAATGATCAACAAGAAAATAAATCAAAAAGAAGTGGGGAGCAGAAGAGAAGAGAGGCAGCACTTTATTTATTAAGTGCCATCAATGTTTAAGGCATAAGGTAGAAATTCCTGAACAAAGTAATTCACAGTTTAAGAGTAAAATTGTACCTTTAAGAGGGGTAAAAAAGCCCACAGTGAGGCCAAGAAACCACTTACTGAGATTTCTCAGAATGTTTTCCAGCAACACTGGGGTCTGCTTTCCTCCCACCACTCTGGCAGGAAAAGAGTTAGGGGATATCCCTTGGGTCAGCTGTTCTGGCCATGTCTCCTCCCAACTCCTTATGCTTGCTGGTGTGGTGGGTTGAGAAGCAGAAAAGGCCTCAACTCTGTGCAAGCCCTGCTCAGCAATAGTTAAAACATCCTTGAATTATCAACACTGCTTTCCAGCACAAATCAAAAATACAGCCCTATACTAGCTACTATGAAGAAAACTAACTCTATCCCAGCCAAAACCAGCACATTCTCCATCCCTTATTCCATACCATTTACATCATGATCCCACAGCTCCCAATACATCCTCACTAACCACCAACTCCCTTCCCATCCTTTGATGGAATACACAGATATCATTCCCTCAGTCTATGGACGATCCCTGTAATATGTGTTCATAAATACCCATAAACTGTGCACAAAATGTCCATTGAGTTAATTTCATCCATGAGTTTGGGTTCCACCTGTCATGGGGAGCACTTAGGAAAGAAGAGGCAGTGTTTTGTTGACGTGTGTCATTGGGCACCAAAACCAGCTCAGGTCAGCCCACTGCTGCACTTGCATTGCTTCTCCTAAGACTTGTCTTCCACTTCTTTACGTGGTTCTTGCGATAGTAATTCCTATAACACATAATTCAAATCATGGGTGACACAGATTTATCCATTACAGCTTTCATCCCTGGTTCCCTGGTGCCAGTTTATAAGTTTTAACATGATGAACTCCTCCCCTTGCTTTCAGTCTGGCTAGCAACCTTAAAAGCTTCCTCAGGAAGAGGACCAAGGCTAGTAAGTAGCAGAGTGTGGGAGCATAAGGACTACTGAAGAATCCCCATTATCTCTAGCTAAGCAGTCAGTCCTCTCTCCAGCTGGGTCTGTCATATTTTCATCAGAAGATGTCTACTGTTTTATACAGTGTTATTTTTGGTTGTCTTAGATTTTTTTTCATGTTTATATGCCCGTAGGTGATGAAGTTTGGTCATTGCTGACCTCCCCTCAAGTATCTATGGCAAATTACAACAGGCACCTGTCTTGGCTATTGCAGAATAATGGCCTTTACATCATTTCAACACTTCATGATCCTTTCTTAGCATGCCTCAATACCTAAGGGTTTCTCTGAAGTACAACAATTTACGTGATGGGACAAAGTATAAGAAAGACCTTGTATTCCAGCAAGCTGCTCTGTACTAATACCTTGACATCTACAAAACCAGAAACAACAACAACAAACAGGGTAACCCTCTCTTTCGGATGTAGGGTGGAAATATGACATGTAAAACTGTCTGAATTCCCAATGTCATTCTTGAGCACAGAGCCCATGTGAGGCACAGAATCCTAGCCTCTCCCTCTCACCCTCCTCAGCACCTTTGCATGCTCTTTGGTATTTTGCATGTGCTGGTGGTGAAGAACTGACTTTTTTTATCATCTAAAAGCACTATCATGTGCTGGCAACAGAAGGAAGAAATAATAGAAAACTACAGCTCCATAAGTGAGAAAGCTGCAGAAAGGTAGTGAGCCCTCCAGACAGACTTCTTGGAAGCTCGTTCTCCTACCACTGAAAGGAGATAAAAATCTAGCTGAGGACAATCATATTTGGCCTAACATGACCCCTGCTTTTAGAGTAAGAATCAGAAAGAAATATGTGGCCTTGCAAGCACAGAAAAGTATTAAAGTCATCCACCCTGGAAAAAGCCATTAGGTTAAAAGGCCACTGATTGGAGGTGTTTGTTTCCTGTACCCATAATTTTCATACCAGGAAATGTAAGACTTTTTGTTGCCTTTTCAGAAAATATCAAGGCAATAATATCTACCATGCCAGAGTATGAAACAAAAAAGAAAATAAGAATTCGCTTCTGGTTTACAGCTGTTGTCCCAATAGTTATATATGCTCCAATAAAATATTACAATGGTCCAGAGAGACTTATTTGCCAAGCCACAAGCACATCAGGCTGCAGAAATAAACAAGGGCCAAGAGAAAAAAGTCCTGTCAGAAACCAAGTATGCTATTGCCAATCTTGTGATATTGTAAAATGCTACTCTCCCACCTCCAAACCATGAAACTAAACATACATATATACCCTAGATATTTTATTTGCCTTCTACAATCACCAAAGATTCAAATGTACAATCTTCTCCCCACCATCATGAGGGCTTAGCACATTTCTTTTTAAACAAAAGCTGAGATTATCATGCAATTAAGTGGCTCTAGGCACCGAGCCTTAAAAAAAATACCCTTTAGAGGTTCCCTTTCAAACAATGAAAGATGGTGAGACTGCAGTGAAAGAGCTGACAGAGGAAAGGAGATCATGGCAAAGGCTAAGGTGAGAGTGGCCAAGCAGGGTTAGTGACAGTCTCAGCTAACCCACAAGTGGGGTCTGACCCAGGAGTCCGAGGAAGAAAGCAGCAAATACACAAACCTCCAGCCTTGGTGTTTGGCTGCAGCTCTGCTGTGCTTGATCTGCAATTCCTCCGGGAAATCCCACTGAGATTTTTGGCTGGGACTTTGGAACAACTGGAGAGGAAACTTCATCGAGCCCTCTGCCTGTTTGGAGAGCACTTTATAAGTTTATCCTGTGCTGACTGAACACTTCTGCAGTGCAAACACCAGCCTTGAGACTTGTAGCTCATGCACACGGCAGTCAAGGTTTGCCGAGGGGCTGCCAGAAGAGGACAGTCCGGTGAGCAGGGGCACAAGGCAGCTCCTCTTGGCACAAGCTCCAGCAGATCTTATTCTTCCGCTCTGCAGCTGCAAGTTGTCGTAGTTTCCCGATGGGTAAATGGAATCTGTTGTTTTCTCTCAGGAGAGTTACTAATCTTTTCAGCTACATAAATACACTTCTATTATTGTCTGAGTAAATTGCCTTAGAAAACTGTTTCTTCAGGAAAAAAGTTGAAATTTCTTAAAAGGAAAATGTCAGTATATTTTTCATAATTATTCCACTACTTTTTTCTACCATTGTTTATGGTAAAATCTTGATAGTTAGGAATTAGCATATACAGTCACGTTATCATATCTGCTTAAGAATCTGAGTTTACTCAATCCCAAATAAAAAGCGAGACTCATGCATCCCAGTCTCCCTTGCTCATGTCCAAATCTCCCCTAGATTTCTTCCCGAATCATTGCCTGCCTGCATTTGTTTGTTATTACAAAAATTCCAATTCTTGGATGGCAAAGAGCTCTGAAAAGAAAAAGATTATACAACCCCAGCATCAGCCTCGCACTTCGGTTCTCACATCCCGCCCTCCCCAGAAAGATTCCAGTTCAGCAGGATATTTTTCCAAATGCTTAATTCTGGACTCATCAGTCTGCACTCACTCTGCCCACTCCAGCATTAAGATGAAGGGGGTGCTATGAGAGTCAGGGAAGCGAGGCAATGTTTAGCAGATTAAGATTTCAGGTGGTCTGAATCCCCCCAAAATCAGGGCAATGACAGTGGAGGGATCTGCTCTATTTTATACACAGTGTTAGGTGTTTGTAATGATACTACTGAAATTAAGAACCCTTTCAGTACATAAAACTAGACAGCCTTTTGAATAAGCTATTTTGTAAAAACAAAAGAAACTATGCAACAGACACTATCTAGATGTAATTTCCAAACAAATCTACTCTGTGATTTTACCAGGATGTCTGTAAGTGGAATGCAGGTAAATCCACAGCAGATTTGTTCAGATGACTATAAATGTTTGTCAAACATAACTTTATATTTAAATAAAAGATTCAGTTAGAAAAGAAGCCATGCCTAAGAAGAGTGCACTGGAGAAACTGTAGGCAAATCTGTACCTTATTCATGTAATTAATTTCAGTATCTGATTCTACAGCTGAGGAGCACTTAATGAATACAGTGAGCAGATGCAGTTTGGCTGTGTCTTCAGCAGGTATGTTTATTTGTTATCAGAAGGCTAACAATACCCCAATAGCAATTTGCATGGAATGTGCAGTTATTAAAACCAGAACAGTGGAAGAGACTGTAATAATTTTTGAGTCTGGCCCTGAAATTACCTGCTTAAACAGCAATTTTACTGTTGCAGCTACATGTGAATGTTTTGACTGGTCTCTGGGCCTTCTTATGCTGTAGCTCTGGAGTGCTGTAGCTCTGGAGATTTTGTCACAGATCTTGGAATATTTTGCCCTGCAGAAACCCCAGCTCCTGGCAGAAGCAATCTGGCAGAATATCATCTTTCCTTTGTTTACTTTTTGAAGCCTCAAATCTTCTTGGTTGCACAGCAAAGCTCAGCCATGTAATCTTCTGGAGGCTTAAAAATCAAAACTCAGATAAAATAAAGTCCCTGTTTCCTAGACCTAAAAAACTCCTGATTTTTAAACCAAGCTTGTTACCCCAAGGATCTCAGCACTGCTTTTTTACAAAGCTGGGACTGCAATACTGATTGAGGGGCTCCCAACATCATCAGCAGCACGTCTCTCCTGGCTTTCAGTGGCAGCAGATCTGACCTGATGTGATTTATTAATCACAGGTTTTGTCAAAAATATGTTTCAGCTGGCAGTGTTAGCAAAGAGATGAGGAGAGGAGAAACAGGTGCTATGTTTTAACAGAGAGAACTGTTACTCTGTTTTAACAGAGTAAACTGTGTTTACTTCATAATCTAATGTTTTACTTTATGGTTTTGAATTTCACATACAGTTATCGCAAAGCCACTTAGTAAACAAGGGAGGGAACAGTGGCTCTGAGGGAGGTGGCAGCTGCTATCGCAACTGCAGCTTCTGACCGAGGCTGCTGTGCCCAGATCCACGTTCCTGCAGCTGCAGGGCCCTGTCAGCTCCAGATCCACAGCCTAAGGAAACCACTGTTGTCCTGATGAACTAATAAAAAGAAAAGGTTACAAAATAAAAGCAATGTTTACATTCCCCACTCAGCATTTCATTGCAGTAAAAGCTGTCTGGGAGGGCCGGGGTGTCTGAGCTTTGATGATCCCATGCCATCCCAGGTTTCTCTCCAGGCTATGCCGGGCACCCCAAGAGCAGCGGGAGGGGCCTGACACCTTTTTATTACAAATTCTGCACCCTAGCACTTGGCAGCCTACAGTAGCTGCTGACCCACCATGCCCCTGGGAGCTGTGACCCCTCAGAAACATGGGTTTTGCAGGGGGGACCCAGTTTTCCAACAAGTGCAACCCCCAAATAAACATTGTCACAGAAGAATTGCAGGGGGATAGGGACCCTTCCATGGGTATGGTCTCAGCACTTTCTGTGTGTTCCCTCCTGATCCCAAAATGAATACAAAACTTCTGCCATGATCACGAGGATTCCTACCTCCTGGGCCAATTCTTGCACCTTTTTAGTCAGGGTTTAAGACAACAGAGTGACTCCAAGGTGCACTGTGCCTGTGAGAGGAGGGGGCCCCAGTCCCCTCCATGGGAAGGGCATAGGAGGCAGGACCAGCAAAAGCAGCACAAGATTGAGTCCTTCTGACTTTCTTCCAAAAAAAATACTTGCAGAGAAACCTGGAATTATATATAAGTAAAGTTGCCTTTTGATATTACCACGTAATTTCCACTTCTGGCAAAGAGATTTTTGCCCAGGCTAATTTGGAGATATTTCCCTTCACCACATTGGCACCGCCGTGTCATTTTTGATAGAAGCCTCATTCATGGGGAGAGCCAAGGCAACCCATTCCCCTCTCGCTTCTGCAAACAGGGCTGTTTGTTGAGTCTCTTGAAAGGCTGTGCGAGCAGATAAACATGCTACACATGTACTACGTTAGGTGGAGGTGAAATACAGATGATTATATTTAAGGGCTTACAATAGTCGTTAAGAGCTTCTAACCACAGGCCCTGGCAGAGCTGGTCCTCAGCTTGCAGTGCATGTCTTGGCTACATCCTCAACTGACTTTCTGTTTGTACCCCTTGAAATAGGGCCAATCTTGTCAGTCTGGTGGCAATGGGAACAAAAAAAAAAAAAAAAAAAAGAAGAAAAAAAGGAAAAAAATCCAACTCTGTTAATAGGATTATAAGATTTGGGGAATATAATGTTGCTGCAGATCGTTTATTTTGAAAGCTGATTTCATTTTAGTGAAAACAAGCTCAGCCCTGCACACTGGGGGTTTGCAGCCATGATGCCAAACACAATCATTGCTGGTTTGAAAGATGTGATTGCTTTTTAATGTGGAAATTTCACAAGGTTACAAAAGAGGAAAAAATTAAACTCCTTTCTTATAACAAAGTCACCCTGGGATATGAGCTACAATGCCCTGACAATGTCCAGATACTCTGACTGCATTGCACATCAGAAAGGTGGATGAGTGTGATTTACACCATTTCGCAATTGGGATTTTTTTCACAGAGCTGAAAAAGCTGAAAAATTTTGAGCAAAAATAAAAACAGCACTTTGTAAAATGCATTTGGAATTGCACAAACACAACCCAAGGGTCAAGAAAGTAGAGGGGGGATGACGAATGTGTCCAAAGGGATAAAGGAGGGGATAATATGATCTCCCCTTCATTCCTGACAGCTCTGGACCCACAGTGGCAACCCACTGGATGTACTGAAACCTAAGCTCCTCCTCAGGCTAGCAGACAACTTTTTTATTTTGTTAGACATCAGAATTAAAAAAAACTGATAGCATCCCTGGCCTTTTCAATAGCAACCTCCCAAAGGGCTTAAATATATTCTAGAAATAATGGCTAAGCCCCATTTTCCTGGGTGTTAGATGATGTTCTGTCACCATCTCAGAAGAACCATTGTTGTGACAAAAGCCTCATGGCACAGCCCGGACTGGGCTGAACATGGAAACAGGCACTAGCAGGAATGTCCCAGTCAGAGGAATTCATCAGGAGGGACCAAAAGGAAAGAATTTTTCCAATATGCTCTTAAAAGAGTGATGAAGAGGGTAACAAAGCTGCCACTTTCTGGAGGGGCGGGAGGGGCGGGGCAGTAGAGACTCGTGAGCTCTCTCCTTCTTTGTAGTGAAGATGCTGCTTTTGATCTACAGTGCGAGAGTGCTCTCCCCAAAGGCACGGGTGAGGGAGGGGCGTAGATCTGGAGGGAGACACAAAGGATGGAGCTGAAGCACTGCCTCCGAGCTGGGGATTGAAATGACACGTGCGCTGCGGAACCTTTTTCTTTTCAAAGCAATTTGCTATCATTATATTGCCCGTGCATTTCCAATACATGTCAGCCTGTTCTCTTTTAACTTGGCAGGAGGGGAAGGTGCTTTCATTGCAGGGCTCCTTGCAGAAGCTCACCAGACATTGCTATTATTGCATCTGCCGGGCACAGCACAGAACGATGCACGTTCATTAAAGCAATGGGGTTAGAGTGGAGCAAATTTATTCAGTCCCTGTTAGAGAATGCTTGGGTGGGTTTAGACGTTTTCAACTGTAGAAATATTGCACTTTTTCAAAGCAGGAGAGTTTTTCCCTGTAACTTCAGTTCAGTCTCTATCTGGCATTATCAAAATAATTTAGCTTTGTTTGCCTGGATCCTGTCAATGGTGAAAATCCAGAAACTGCTAGAACAGCATTTATTAAGGATTTCATAAAGTTGTAAATGACAAGATTCCCATTAACTATTTCAGTTAGGATTCCTATTTAACTATTTCAGTTGGGATTTCTGTTCTGGTCTGACTCACATGCTTCTCTAAATATTGGGGCACAGTGCGTGGTTATATATCTTCATGTGTGAAAGGAGAGGTGGGGCAAGATATTAAACAAAAATTCAAATGACTCTTCTTCAACCAGATGCTTTCTCATTCACATGCCAAGGGATGGAGCTGAAAATCATTCCATATGGCAGTGTGCCTGGGCTGATACACTCAACTGAGGCTTAACATCCATAGGCAACACACAAAATTAATTTCATCTCTGTTTCTGCATTTTCAGTGATTAGTACAAGGAAAACTATGCAAAACAGAACAATGTCATTTTGATTCCCTCATCTATTTCACCCTGATGTTGGGTCAACCTCAAACTGCCTGAGTGTGAAGCAAGCCCTTCCACCAAAGGGCTTTTTTCTTCTGTTCTTGCACGGGAGGTTGGTAGCTGGGAAGGACCTTTTTGGTGGGAGAGCAGCCAAACCCAGCCATGTCTAGCTGTTTAGCTCTGGAGTCAGGGTTCCTATGGCTACAGAGAGACTCTGCAAATTCTTGGTTTCTTCTGCAGAATTTGGAAGATGACATCAGTCAGTTCCTCCAAACACATAGAGGAGAGCAGAAGTTCTGACCACTGAGACCCACGTCCAGCAACCATCACTTATTGATAACGTAAATACCTGAAATCATCCTACAACACATGGTGAAAGCGTTTCAGGAAGAAGCATCAGCAAGAGCTTGTCATTGATTTATGCCTGCCCTTTCCTCTCCTGGAGCCATTTATGGGGCATTTGAAAAGGAAGGTGATGCTGCTGGGTGGTGGTGATGCCTGCTATGCCTCTTTCCATAATGACAGTGTAAGAAAGAAAGTGCTTTCAGAGGACTTGTGCAGCCAGGCCAAGAGATGGGCTTGGAAGACAAGATGCCTAAAATTTGCCCTGTGGTTCTCCATGTTCTCCTAAAGGAGTGCTGAACTCTGGGGAGGCTCTCTCCTGCTGCCTCTCTCTTTTTGTACAGAAGCCTGAGTAACCAAATCAAAAGCACAGCTTGAAGCAAACCAACTGCACACAGGTTTCCTCATGGCATGACAGGCTATCGCAGCCTAATGGTAGGCTGCTAGACTAGAAGCAGTCTTTCATTGAGTTTGTCTTACTGAGAGGAAAAACTGCTTTGTGTAATAACTTTATGGTAAATGTTGGCAAAAGATTTGCACTGCATACTGAAAGAGAGACATTTCTGACCACAGCTCATGAACCACATTTATTTACTCTGGCATTTGTCCATTATTTGTTCATAGGCTTTCTGTCTCTGCTAAATGTGTTCCAATTTTGGGAGCTAAATCATTGCCAGTAGTTTCCAGGACATTCCGCTAGGCTAAGCAAAATTGCCCTAAGCAGTTGTCAGAAACCACTGGAGTAGTATTTTAAATACAGAGAATTTGAAGAAAAGATACCAAGTGTCCTATCTGTCTGGATCCCAGGTCCTGTGTGTTGTAAAAATTTGGGGAACAGAAGCACAGTGCTTAAAGTACCGCCTGACATTCCTGAACCATTTTCCAGAAGCAGTGGGCACTGTCTTCCCTGAGCTATTTTCCATCACTTAATGAACCAGTCTGATTTTAAAATGAGGATAGTAATTAAAAATATGCATAAGTATTTGTCAGCAGCTCATCAGAGAGAAATCATGCTCAAAATTCCATCTGGAAAACCTTATTTATTTACTTCTTTATAAAAATTAACTACAAACTACAGCAGGAAAGCCATTGCTGTAAAAACTGATAATTGCTATCAGATGGCCTGACAAAAATGCATATTTATAGTTTAGACAGGACAATAATATGAAAATTGCTTTTCTAGACCAACCTGATGCATCTGCTCACTATCCCATATCTGACAGAGCTCAGAATAACATGACCTGTCCCAACAACTGTCCAATGAAGATTGCAAAATAATCCCTAAAACAATGAGTGCTGGCTTCAGCTACGAGTTCCTATATTTTCTCTAATGTTATTTTTCTTGGCAGTAATTATTGTAACTGCAGATAGCATCATTGCCCAAAAAGAAGCTCAGCATTTCTTCAGACTTTGTTGAGTTCCTGTTGTTGAATTCCGTATCCTCTGGCAAAGCCAGAGTCCATGTGAGCCCTCAGGAAGCAGGAAACTTGCCTGCTAGTGGTCTGGACTTAGCTGCCTTTTTTTTTTTATCAAGTGTCCACTTTTTGCTATGTGTTACAGGGAGCACTGATTATTTTCTCTACTTTTATCATGTCCCTTTCTTTTTCTCTCCATTTCAAAGAGAGACAAATCCCAGCTTTCCAATTTCTCTACCAATGAGTCAGAGTAATTTCTGAGTTCATTTCCAACTGCACTCTCTTTCTGCAGACAGAACAGCCAGTCCCACCTATGCAGTGCTGGAGGAACTGGTGGTAGTGATTTAGGTGAGAGCAGTCTGCTGCTCTTCTCCTTATCCATACCATTAAATCCCATCAAGGGTTTTAACCCACAGCTTCATAATAAAAAAGTATCTCAATGAACTGCCAACTAGGATTCCCCTCTAAATCAGTGCTTGAGAAGTCTTTGAAAAAAGGTGGGTGTTATTTTCCTTTTTGGCTATATAAATATTTTATCAACACTGAATTTTAGCTGCCATTTTACTGCTGTTTATTCAATTTGTTAAATTACTGATGCATTTGCAACTACATTGACCTCTTCAAAATGCTCTTTTCACACAGCAAAAAAAAAAAACTAAGCTATGTCCTAATATTTTTCATCACACTGCCCAGCTGTATAGTAAACATAGTAGTAATAACAATATAGTAGTAACAGTACAGTAAGTAATGACGTTGACGCTAATAAATGGAGTATCTCAATGATAAACCTCTTACTTTGGCAAAAGTTGGCTATTTAATCTTTATGTAAGTAATTTTTACTCACCAGCTATAAAGAGTACTTTGCTTCCTATGTTCCAGATGGTTTTGATTGATAGAAATATTCAGCTTAACTTGTATGATGTTGTGGGGTTTTTTCCCTTAGAATAATGTGTGTATTTTTTGGAGGTTAATGGAAGTCTAGAGAAATGGATTTCTGGTTCACCTCTGTCCACCCTTCTGTGGACAATAGCAAAGATTCACATTAGGGAGGCAAAGTGAGATTTGGCAAAATCTGCAGCAAACTCACATATTCCTGCTCACTTACTCTTTGTTACTATTTTATTTTTACTTGCCATTTGATGAATTTAATGGGTGCAGATAAGATTCCCACTGGCTCACAAATCCCAAATTATCCCTGTATTTTTAAATATTGCTAGTCTAAGCACAATCTTAATGCTTTAAATATTATGTCTTCTATCTCCTAGAATTTTTCCTATTCCCACCAGTAATAAGGAAATGCAAATCTACTTGGCAGTTGTAGATTTATACTCTGTGGTAGTCATTTGCTTTTAATTTATTGCCTTGCTTCAGTGACACCTTTGTTTCACGTTCTGTACCATTACTTCTACTACGAAAGAGGACATGAAGAATGGATAACATTTGAAAACCTTATATAATAAAAATCTTTCTTAGTTCCCACTTCAATTCCTGTGAGCCCAAGCAATGCTGTGATTCCCTTGAAGCCTCCAACTTTGTGATATATTCAAATAAAGCATTCTTATTCTATTTGAGATATGCAACTACTTGGGACTGTAAAAAGGTATCTTGACTTCTTAATTTTCCTCTTCCTTGTACTTTGCCAAAAGGCAGCACTGTTATCACTCACTCATGCATTAAAGTACATTTTTTAACCAAAAAAAAAAAATAATAATAGAAGGACTACAGTGGGAAAGCAGCGGCATCTGGAAAAATCAAACAATGTGAATTAATACATTCTTTGTGGGCTGGAGGAAGCAATGGAGTCAAGGAAGGCCTTTGGATGTTATGTTTTACAATACCTCTGGAGGCCCAAGCCCCACTATAGGCTGTTTTCTTCCTGCCTCTGGACAAGCTGAAATTAACTGGTAATAACACACAATTAAAAGCGCATGTGTGTGTCTGTGAGGGGGTGTGTTACTTTGCTCTAATTCCACTCCTGTGCATTTTAACTTTCAAACTTACACAGCGGTGAAGAGGAGACAGACAGGTATACATAGCAGCCACATCAAAATCTTGGTGGGGCAGGGGGAACATTTGACACCTCCTTGTTTCAATGCCCCCTGTCTGTTTTTAATTTCACTAAATCGCTCCCGTCTGGGGATTGTATATTTTCAGTGGCCTCTCCCAGCAATGCAGAGGTGGAGCGTAAGTGTGCCAAACCCCAGCTATGCTCAGGCACAGCACTGCACATTTACAGGAGGCAAGAAGGGAGTCAGCTCCTGGGACCAGCCATTCACCCAACTTAGGTCTAAAAGTGATGCCAAGAAATTTCACTTGCCCTTTTGCCTTTATAGTCACCTTATGAGGGAAGAGGGGGATAACTTGAGTAACAAACTGGCTGATAGTCTTCTGACACTGCAGCTTTGAAAGTCTCATGAAAGGTTTGTGTGTGTGTGAAAAGTCCCCTGTTGCAAGGGGATACTGTACTGCAGTTGCTGCTCCAGATAACAAGGATTGTGTTGGCTTGGGTAGGGGGTTTGCTTGGTTTTTAAGAGGCAAGCAGAATCTAGTTCTGAGCGCTTCCAGGGAAAGGAATGGCTTGTAAAGGCAATTTGAGGAGGATTTCACTGGACAGCTGTAGGCAACTTGAAGCCTGGGCTCCAGGTCCATTGCCATAGAGGCAAGTGGAGGTTTGGCTCCTAGTTTTGTTGAGAAAAAAGTTCTGGCCCAACACAGAAAGCTTGTGCAATCTTGGAAGGATTTGCCTCATAGCAGCAACAAGGCCACACTGAATAGGGAAAAAAAAGAAGAGTTCCTTAGTCAGCTGCTCTAAGGCTGGATATCACTGTCATGGAGTACATGGGGTACTACCCTACATCCCTCCTCCTGTGAGCATCTCACCAGAGCAATCCCCTCACAGATACCAAATAATGCACACTGCAAATGCTTGTGCCTGAGCAGAAGCCCTTCATGTAAGAATACGTCAGAATGTAAAGCAAAGACATTGCCTCTAGTATTAGTTTGCAGACCTCCCATGCCTTCTTCTGCTTGTCTATGGATAGGGGCATGGAACAAGGTTAGTGTGACGCTCTGGTCAGACTCCAGGCCAGTGTAGCTGCTGGGAGAGCTGCAGAACTCTGCCTCTAGGAGCCAGGGGGCTAAAATAACCCTCAAGAGAAAGCCAGCCAAGGCACATCATTAATTACTTTGGCCCACTGTAGATTGTCCTGAAAGGAGCAGGATTTGGCTTCAATACAATGAGGAAACCGAGGTGGTAATAGGGTGCTTTGAGAAATCCCATTGTGCCATTTCGTGTCCCTGAGGATGCAATGAATGAGTTACACAATAAGCTGGTAAGAGCATGAAAAGACAAGATACCTGAGCCACTTCCACTAGAGCTTCATTACATTAAAGCACACTTCTTTGAGATCGGAAGGATTTTTTTCCTCCCCTTCACTCACTGAGTTCTCTGAGAATTGAGCATTACAGTGGCTTTGACTGTAACCATTATAATAATTTTCCAGTGCTAATGTTGTGGTTTTAATGAAAGGAAACAGCAAATGGTGTATCGACTCATATACACAAATCTGCACTTCATTTGCACAAAATAGCTTCTGGATGGCTTTCCTCCATGTTTTTGGTCAAAGCCACTCTTTTTGAGAAATGATCAATGTCTACACTGTTTGCTCTTCCACAGATAAAGCAGATGCTATTCATTACTGCCTTTGCCATGCATATACTGCTACTTTCCCCAAAGCAGCCGCAGTGGGTCATGTGTTTATTTTTCTTTAAATCCTTTTGTTCTTAAATCACTCCGCTTTTGCTTTCAGGATATGATGAATGATTAATGCTGTAGTAGCAGCATTATTGAATTAGGAAAGTCACTGGCAGCTTCCAAAATCATTGAGACAACCAACAAATAAATACAAGCCACTTCTTTAGAGTTAGATGTAGTGAAGCAATGTGATGGTGTCAAGATAAGAAGAGGCGAGGCTGTCCTGAGTACTTTTAAAGCTGCAGGATACACTTATTGTTGCTTCCATGTAAATCACAGCAGCTCTGATAACAGCGCAGATGTTTTGAACAATTTGCATTGGAGTAATATAACCGCAATAAAGAAAAATGCTAAGGAACACTCAGAACTGGTGTGGGTACTTGGAGGGAATTCTGTTGTATAAGAAGTTACATGATCATGAAGAAAGGAACTATTCATGGGTTTATGGTTTGGGTTTATTCAAAGAATAGAGATTTGGAGTCAGATGCTGAGAGGTAGGTGTTCAGCACCTCACAGGGATTACAGCCAACAGCACCAGCAACTACTCACCAGGAAAGCAGAGAGATCATAGACTTCAGGACTAGCCCTTTGCAATCACCACTGTAATAGGCAAGCAGAGCTAGCCTACTGTTTGTAGTGATCCAAGACCATGTAGTATGGTAATATTCCAGTTAAATGGGAGTTTGTGTGAAACAGGAGGGCAGGATTAAATTAATTTTCTTACATTGATACACAGATGGTTCTCTACTGGCTTCCTAACAAGGCCCATCAGGTTTTGATGTGACCCTGTCTCTCATGTATTTCATCACAGCACCACAGTGGATAGAACAGCCAGTGTGGTCAGGCAAAGGTTCTAAAGGCCACTGAGCCTTTAGAACTCCTTTCCATAGAAGTGAAGGACTGAAGAGACTATGGAATAGTGAGAAATAAGCCCTAGCATCTCCAGCTGCCTCAGTTTGCAATCTGAAAGGAAGAACCTCTGTGGGTATGGCACTGTATGTTGTTTGACAGCAGTAATTATCATGGCTTTCCTCCCCTGGGGCAGTCCCCGAGCACACTGCAGGCCTGCCTAATTCTTCTCCCTGCACCTCCATTTAGGATTTCTGTAGATATCAAGAGACTCATGCTAGTTACTTCTGTGTACTGAAAATAAAGGGCCCCTTTATTGAGTGCTGTAGTGCTATATACTCTCCTGGCCTTAAAATCTTTATTTTTCATTGAACTGTCCCTGATTAGAGCTAGGTAGGAAAAATGGTTTCCCTACAGAGAAAGATCTCACAATTTCAAGTGGTCTCACTGCTGTTCTACTTCAGGATGCTACTGAGTCCTTCCAAATAGGGCCTGCTCTGACCAGTCAATAGCCAGAGATTAAGACTCTCACTGGAGCCATTGAAGAACTGGGTAAAAAATATTTCTATAAAGAAAAAAGAGAATAAAATCCGCGGTAGTCCAGGATGAGCTCAGTGTGCTGGAAGAGGGCGGGATGCTTTTGCTCATTTCCATTATAGTTTCACTATACACAAGCAATGACATGTCAGCCTGAGAAGAGACCTGGACTTCCATCTGCTCCTCTCAGCATGGTAATGTAATTCCTGGACTGCCAACTCAGGCTTTTTCACTCTCTTGCCTAATGAAAGCCTTGGCACCTATGCAAATTGGAGCACCTCCAACAGGAGAAGCTCTCATTTTGAAGCACGCTGCAGCCCAGAACCCACCCATACTGTGGGGTTCTGACTTCCATGTCCCTGGGTCATCTTAAAGAGATTATAGTCCTACATGTGGTCTGCTGTTTTGAATCTGAATATCCAATCCAGAGAGTTCTGGCTGTCCTGAGACAGCAAATGAAAGTCCTTTACTTGGACCAGAAACTCACCGAACTTATAACCACCTTCCCTTTGAAAGTTCTGAGTTTGACGAATCAGTGTTTTCTGATTTGAGGATTGTATTTCAAAGACCTTCCAGCCATCTGTGCTCCCTGTCACCTTTAGCAGGTTCCTCTACCTGTGAATCTTCGTTTTGCTAAGAAATTTTTGTTGAGCTTATTCAAGGAAAATTATTTCTAGACTCTTTCATCAGCCTTTCCATAGGATAAGCTCTGACTTTGTTTTCACCATGCTTTCAGTCAACTTGTATTTTTGCTCACCCAGGTGCAACCCTAGAGAGTTCTCTCACTTCATCCCTCAACACCGGTAGGAAACAAATTGCTAAAGTCCTTGATAGGAGTTATACATATCTTACATCTCACCAGCTGAGCAGTTGTACCTGAGGTGTTAAGGGAGAAACTGGAGGTCCCTTCCCATCTGATTAACTGCATGCAGAGGGCAGGGACTATCATGGGCAGATGAACAATGGCCCTGCCCCCTTGAAAACCACAAAACCCATAAGAGAATCAATCAAAATTTTACCCTACAACAAACACATCCACCTTTCCTTTATTTCCTCCCCTCACGTGGCAAAACTGGTATTTTAAAGTCTCCACTCTTCTTGTGCTTGTGTCAAAAAGAGAGAGGTCAGGAGCCCTGCTAGAGCTGGCAGAGCTCAACCCCATTCACCCCCTTCCTGCCCAGGCTCACTGTTGTTTTGATGCTCCAGCTAAAGAAAATCTCTGCAGATTTTTTTTGTCCTCAGAATGAAGCTTCCCACTGCTAGCCTTGGGAGACACAGAACATCCTGGCTGGGCAAAAGCTCTTTATGGATATTTCTAGTGCTCTGAGGGAGAAGGGGAAAAAAAACAAACTACAGCAAGTTTATGGTAATTGCTTTAATGAGGCAAAGCCCTTTAGAATGCAAACACACTCAACAATACACAAAGAAACAATCAAAAAAAAGTGGTTTATACAGGCTGTTTTATAAGAAGGTAATAAAAGCAATTGTATGGCATACTCAGTTGCATAAACAGGCTCACCATGGAAGGTGTTTGTGTGAGAGCATGACTATGAATACTTAATTGCTTTCTTATTCTTATTTTCAGTACAAAATACTGCAATCAAAACTTAATCTGTGGCTTGATTTTTAAATAAAAATGCTATATTCCAGTTTCCATTGTTGTAAATATAATGAAGCATGGTCTTTCTGTTAAACAGTATTTTATTTCTTACCCTTTACCTTGTAAAGAGGTATAACAGTGATTAATGTCTACATCGCTGGCAATATCAAAGTGTTTTCCAAATGTAGGATCATTATTCCTCTTCATAAGAAAGGCAGAAGACCAAAATGTTCAAAAGGTCTTCATTAATGACCTAACTGGAAGTCACGGAAACCTTTGGTGAGATCCTTCTGTGGCTGCTAATCCTGTTTGAACCAAGCCCCAACAGCAATGCAAATTTCAGATCTATTTTAATTCAGACATGTCTTCTGACAAACACAGTCAGTACAAAAGAAGAGTGTAAGGAAATATGAATTTGGCGACCTTGATAAATTGCAAAATACAAAACTGAAAAATTGTCACCCAATTTCCTTTGACTCTCAGGAGAGCAAATTACTCAGACAAAAGGCTTGTATGAATTGGAATACAATCTGGTGTGTCTGGAATGTTGTATTCTGCATCTGGTGATTTCTTTTTAATATGTAGTATGACATTTGTGCCTTAGTGGCATCTAGACCAGAGTAATTTTCAAATACTTAGGCATAAGAATTCATTTTTATTTCCTCTTGACTTTCTGCTTTAGGAAGAAATACAGAACTGTCAAAGACCTGTTGTGCATATAAACTGAGTGATAGGTCTAAAGGATTTAGAGAATAAGACTGTCGTATACAAGAAAATTAATATCTGGATGAAAAAAATATATTCATTAATGGTTTGTACTGTAGAGGCTGAGGACTTTGCTGAGAAATAACATAACAGAGTAATACCAGAAAGGCCAGAGTCACTCTCAATGAAAATGGATGTCTCTAGGAAAGAAGTGACAATTTCTGGTTTCAAACTAATGGCAAAGAATGAGTTTAAATTTGATATCTTAATTTACTTTTTTTAAAAAAGAATTTCCTATAATATACAGAAAGGAGTAGCACTTTTTTCAGTTCACTAGGCATATAAGAATTTCTATCTTTAAATCAATGGACTCCCTCTTAATACTACAGGGCAACTGCCAATTTGGAAATGTCATTTTTATTTTTACCTTTCTCATCATTACAGACAGCATAATGCTGTCAGGAATCAAGCAGGTTCCATTAAGTGGTTCCTGCTCACAATTTCATGATCGTATTTTAATATGTTGCATCACTGATGCCTAAAAACTGTTCACATGAAGAAAATTTTTTAAAATTTTAAAATTAAAAAAAAAATTACAAGGCAGAAGTTCTCAATATGTCCTACCCTAGGGAAAGTAATATTAACACTTTCCATCTCACTACAGTAGAACTGCTGCCTAGAAGAACAAAGGAATCTTAACTAAATTGGTGAATACTTTAAACCACCTAAGAACTGCAAGAAGAATGTAGACTTTCCTATAACCAAACCCTGATGAACTTGCATGCCATATGGCAAAATCAGCCTTTCCAGGCACTTATTGGCAGGGTGTCCAAGGGGCCAAAAACTCCCAAACACTGACTGTTCACCTTTCAGCAATGTATCTTACCCTCTTGTTAGACGTCAAAATCAAATTGTTTGTATCTATCCATCTTCAACAATTAAAGGCAAACAGCTTAATGATGGTACTCAAGACCAAACCTTTGATCAGAAAGTAAAGGGTATCTAGGTTTGGATTACATATTACACAGAAAGATCTAGCACACTAATCTGAAATTTTTTGAAGGAATATAGATCATGCTTTCCTTTTAGTATCTAATTCTTCAGGGATCAGAAAGCAAGTCTACAACCAGAAATCTAAACAAACCAAGAGAATCTATAATACGCTAGAGAAATGGAATTGAAAAGACAATTCAGTATGATGAGGTAGATGGGTATCTGGAATCATGCTAAATGTTGTCAGCCTTCAAGATCAAGGAGTCAAGCAAGGGCAGACAGAAAGTTAGTCACAAGGTAGCATCTGCTTACAAGGACATGTGAAGAACAGCCAGGTATTAGCCATGAGGAACTTTCTAAAAAGATGTGTGGTATTAACCAGCCCTCAAAACTAATCAGAGAGGCTTGGTGAGATGCCATCACATTATTATCTGACTGACCCTAAATGTATTGGCTCTAGGATCTGAAAGTAGACTTTATCAATGTATGTTTTTTGTCACAGGGGAGTTGTCAAAATTTTCCTCCTCAATCCCTTGACAGAGATGTCTCATTACAGAAATCAGGCTACAGTGAAG
Organism: Ploceus nigricollis; assembly: GCA_013399945.1. Taxonomy (NCBI): domain Eukaryota; kingdom Metazoa; phylum Chordata; class Aves; order Passeriformes; family Ploceidae; genus Ploceus; species Ploceus nigricollis. The sequence continues at coordinate 88,120 of VXBC01003787.1, forward strand.
GTAGTCATAGATAAATCATATGCTGCTCTTTTGACACTCTCCTGCTTTGGTTTCCCATTTTCTAATAGGAAGATCTCTGCACTGGGAGCTCAGGTGGGTTCATCCTCCACCAGGATATCCATCTAAGCCGCCTAATAATGGTCCATGATTACCTTGGAGAGTCCTCCATGTCTCCACCACCCTCACGGCAATGCCTCCCAGTGGCACCTCCCCCACCACAGCAGCCTTCCCGTGTGCTGTGGAGACTGAGGACTGAGAGAAATGCAAGTGACTGCCACGTGTGAGCACACTGAGCAGGGTACTGACTGCAGGCAGCAGCCCACTGTGGTGCTGTATGTTCATTAAGGGCCTTGAAATAGCAAGAATCAAAACAGAGATGCCAACAGACACAGCTTGGCTTGTTTTGCATTGCTGGCTCCATATGTTAGATAGTAGGTGAGATATCGCTCTCTGGGTGTGAACCTGCAGTCAAACCAGGTTGCCTGGTTTGGCTCTATGTCATGTAACACATCAGTGACCATATCTCAGTCACATGTAAGATCTCTCAACCTTACTGACAGAGTCTGCACACTGATCAAACCCATAATAAGGGCTTTATAAAGCATTGTGATTCAAGTCTTTGGGAGGTGTAAATGGGTGCAGTAGGTATGGTCAAATCCCGTTTCCAACAGCTCTTCCTCTTTACCTCTGTTTTATCACACTTGCATTGGTAAAGTTGCTTACTGAAGAAAAAAAAATCTAGTTTCCTTAGATGAAATGTTGCCCAAGAGCAGTTTACATCATATGTTATCTGGAAGCTGTTCTGTGAAACATTGTAATAATTGCTTTTCCTGGACTGAGACACTTATTAGTAGCAGCTAAAGTTAACAGATTGGAAGATTGCCTGAAGATGATGGATGGGTTTTCTCAGATAGTAGATTTCTGGTCATTTTCCATGGCAGCTGTAAATTAAAAAATAATATAAAGTTAAGCACTGTTAGGATAGAAGTCACAAATACTACACAGCTACTGACTTGATTATTAATCATCCTAAATTAATGTTAAAGCATTACTATGATGAGCCAAACTTTGCCCTGGGCTGTATGCAGAAGTTACTCATTGATTGCAAACGGGAAATGGCACGTGTTTGTGAACACTGAATTCAGCCAACTGCTTGTTTGGTTTGCTGGGGTTTTTTAATTACTGCTTGAGGGAGATGGAGATGTTTCTGTTTTAGGAATCCCCTTTCATAACAGTGATCTGAAGAAAAATTATCAAAAGTCATCCTCTGATGTGCAGTCAATACTCCAGGTTATTGCAACAATACCTCTGTGTATTTTTAAAGCTGAGGACCATTAATTCCCTCTAGAATTCAGGAGTCATTTGATCTATCTGATGTTCACTTTTAAGTTTCCGGCAGTCAAAAAATAATTTATTTTTAGGCAGAATGAAAATTTTTGTCCACAACTGAAATTCCTTCTAAGCTAAACAACAATTTTCTGTAGACTTTGTCCTAATTTACCCTGGCATTTTTTATGAAGTCAAGTGTCTTCTTCAGATGATTAATTAGAGAGGACGTGCCAGAGACACACATGTTGCAAAAAACCTCAAACCACAACAATCAAATCTGGTGCAAATGAAGAAGTCTTGTGCTCAGAGACACCATAATGATTCCTTACCTCTGCGGAATCTGGAGGTCAGAAAACCTGTAATGGCCATGGCAAGGTCATGGAGATACACAGACCTTTGCCTTGTGAGCATCTAACTCCTCTCAGCCCCTTTTGCACCGTTCTACTAATTGCTTAGGCATGTTTATGTTATACATGCTGTTAGTATTAATGTATATTAGCTATAGGACATTACTTAGTCTTGTATTTAACGTCTTTCAGATCTTAGGTACAAATGCTCCACAGTAGTTGCATTGAAAACAATTTAACTTGAATGCCAACCACAGAATACTGTTAGCAGCAGGTTTTCTCAGGGCGATTTACTTCTGTTTATCCACAGGCTTTGGTAATAAATACATCTATTTTGGGGCCCTAGGTACATTAAACATACTCAATAGTCAGAGCTTGTAGAAGCTAATTTCTCTGTCATTGCATTATAGCTAAATTGGTTGCGCACGTCTCATTCAATTATGCAACTTGAAGAATACCAACAACACAGATTCCTGATTTCAATAGTGCACATGCTTGTTTTAGCGCTTACAATGGATCAGCTTTTAGCATGAGACATTAAAATCATCATGCTTTGAATTTCAGAGTCACAATTTCAAATGTAATACTGTCTTTGTGTGTGTGTCATTAATGGCTTTTCTCTTTCTGCTTTCTGGATATATACCATAATATTCAACACAAATCAAAGTGAAGACTGGAAGGTAACTCACAATGGATATTCGTAGTTAAGCTTTTACACCATCAAATTTTTTACTGGTATAAGCTTAGTTAAGTAGTTATTCAACCAGTAAAAAAAGGTCCTCAAGAGCCAAATAAAGTATTTGCTGTTAAATCCTGGTGTAGAGAAAGTGCCAGGTCAAGTCTATCAAGTCTCTTCAATAGGACTCCTTCACTGGTAGTTATTCTACATGGAAGGCACTCTGCTAGTACAGTAGTGCAGAAAGAACAAGGAGAAAGGAAAAAGGAGGGATTAAATTCACATCCACAGGAACTGACATACTATTATGATTCTACTATTTTATAATAGCAATAAAATATATCAAATGGATTAAAAACTGACAGATCTCCAAAAAAATGGATGTCAGCTGGAATTTGTAGTTGAATGGATGTTCCCAATGTTCCTTTGACTTCTGTACAAGGCTTCATGTTCTTTAATAACTTCACCAATGGCCTTGTAAACATATCCCTAAATACAATCTCTGAATGACATGAGTTTGGCAGATGATGAAAACTGGGCAGTCAACAGAAACCAGGAATGGTAAAGGAAAGAACCACAAAGTTATTCAAACAAGTATTCCTTGCAGTAAACAAAAATCAAACTAAAAAATAAATAATTCCATGTTGATTTTATCAGGAGGAAGATGGGAAGACGTTAGCTGTTCACAGGAGAGATTCACAGCAGGGAAATACCAAGTTAAAAAGGACTCTTCTATCTAGCAGGAGCACCAAGGGCTGGAAACTGGCTGGAAACTTAAGCCAGACAGACTGAAAGTAAGGTGCCTTTCTAAGAATAAAGGTGATTATGAGTTGGAGAAAAAATTACCATATGTCTTTTATGAGCTCTTAAGGCCAAGAGGAATATATGCTTTAGCCAAAACTAGATTTTTTTTTTTTTAATTTAACATAAGAAGAGGTAGTGGAGATAGTGGAGATTGTTCATATTTTATGAGTATAAATATATACAAATTTAACCAGAGCCAACGTTTTCTCATCTGCCTGTGCTATGTCCCATTAAGAAAATTGCCTTTTAAGAACTGTCTTCTAAAGAGATGGATTATCATTGTTTAATCTTAAGAGATATTATGAAATAAAAAGTTTATCAGACATTTTAATACAGTTTAGAAAGTTTAGTACAGTGTAAAATACAACTTGTTTTGCAACATTGCAAGTTGCTGGAGAGAGCAGCCTTTATTTTTTAGATACAAACCTGAAGTAAAATACAGTGAAGAAATGGAATTCATCTCAGTTCCCCAAATCTTAATAGATTAATCAGGAAAATACTGCCACCATGTATGCTTTGAAATACATGTGTGCCCTGGTGCTATTTTAAAAATAATTACAATCATAATATATCTTCAGATACTTTCTGCTTCTATCAAATAACAATTAATAGCTGTTAGCATTCTTCCTTCATCCATTTTGTAACATGTTATATCTTCCAGAAACTTGCTAGGCCAGTGAGATTAATGAAAACAGAGAGTAAAGCCATTCAAAACAATGTGAGTAAAAGCAGAATCTGTCTGTTTGCTTTTGCATGGTTAGAACAAAAAGCTCCATTGCTGCTTTTACAGCTAAAGAGCATTTTATAATGAGCTCTGAAATTTTTGGGAAATTCGGATTACAATGTTGGTTTAACATCAGAGAGTCCATTGTTTAGATGTAGGATCACTGTAATGTCCGGTCTCTGAAAACTTTAGTTTTTCTTTTGATATTAAAAAGACGACTGAAATAATCCACAAAGAGCTTGGGCCTCAGGAAAGAAGTCTGAAAAACAAACACTGTTAAAGATCGGTAAGACCCGATTATGTGGCTGACAATTACATGTGATAACAATTAAAATTATCTGATTCCAACCACATGGCATCTTAATACAGCAGATCTCCAAGTAAATAACATGTCACATAATAGGTTTTGATTGATGTTGTCAGCAGCCTTTTGAATGTTACAGATACCTTCCCATCAATGCCTTAGAAACCAGTGGAGACTGCTGACCTCAACCTAACCCGAAATTATTTGCATGTACCTAAATACCCTAGTTCTAACTGCTTGGTAACCTAAAATTCTTCTTTTACTAGATAGATACTTGTACATGTTGTCCATCTCCTTCCTTCCAGTTTTAAACAACTTTGCTAATATATGCATTTGTGGTTTTAATGAAAACCCTAGACGCTTTCTGAGATGCCTTTCAGTTACCTGCCAGTACAGATCTGGGAACATATGTCTGATTGCAAGCCAGCTGAAGCACTCCAAACAATTTCTGAAGTCCATGGTTTGGTTGGCGTAGGGGACCTAACCAGGGAGAACACGGAGCTGCCAAGGAGCTGCCACTGAGCAGCATGAGGTTACTTTGCTGCCAATTTTGATTTGTGTTAAAAAAAATAGGGATGAGTTAATGACTGCTAAACCAACAAATCATCCTTCTATTGGAGGAGCCCCAGAGGACATCCTGTCTCCAGCAGCGATGTACCCAGTAAGAAGACACATTGTCACATTGCCTAGAATGGGCATACAAAAAGCAGAGGGATGGGAGCAAGAATTTGGAGTATTTTCATGGTGCCGAGTCTCCACACATGTTCTTGGCTTAGCCTCATGCTCCTTATTTTCCTCTAGACCAGCCCAAGAGCTACTCTTCAGATCTGTGATGCAAGTTTTATTGTTTCCTTCTGTATACTGTTAAGTGGGAAGTGAAACAAAATGTCTTTAAAATGAATTGAGGAATAATACCATACGTTTGTTAGAAGGACAGTTTTTGCTACCATTGTTGTTTTTAAAAACCAACTTTTTCTACTTTGGCATCTAAATCAGGATTTCAACATCACAGCTGGAAAAGCAGCTGTCTTCTCTAACTGGGGCTGCCACAAACACAGCTCTCCCACTGTAGGATATAGAGTCAGCAGCTTGTTGAGAATGAAGCTTTAGTTGAGATATTGCAACAGTTTAGAGGGTGTTGCTGAAGGTGAGCAAAAACCTTGTGAGTTATTCACATCAGTTTCACTGGTCTGACAAAGTATGTTATCCAGCCACAATGCAAGGTCCTGCCTGTGATATAAATATATTGGGTTTTTAACCAATATGTTGTCATTTTCCCCGTTCTTTATACCAGATCACACTAATGAGAAAGTAAAATATGAAGCAACAAAACTCATGAGCAGACAACGCAACTCAGCAATCTTGACACCTCAGTCATAAATGCGTTTCTGTCCTGAGTAACAGTTCTACAGGTCAGGCATAGCTTTCCCTAAATGGCCTTCCCAGTAAGCAACAGTCATTTGACTGCACAATGGATGTCATCTTAATGTAAAGGAAATATATCTGGTTTCCAGTAATAAAAAGCGCAGAATTATCTACATGGTCCATGTTAAATCACATATGTCTTCCCCGCAATGAAAATGACATTTGCTGTAGTTATGCACCAAAACTGTTAGCACCATGGGAGAGCAGGTTCCCAGAACAGTAAGGCACCTGCTCATTGAAGTACACCAAACATATGTCTGAAAACTCTTCATATTCACACACCTCTAAACCTTCAACACGAATCAGACAAACACATTCCTTGTCCTGAACTCCAGAGGACGCTCCAAAAAATCAAGTCACATGATACTTAACAGAGAAAAGATCTCAATGTTGTGCAAGAATGCATCAGACAAAATGATCAAATCATTAAAGAACCATTGATAGACTGATGAATAGAGTATATAAACAAGCCAAACTGTACAAAAACAGATGTAGCCGTGCATCTGTAAAGATGTAGCCATAGTCATTTTCTCTGAAGAACAGTATGACAGAGGTAGTTCATCTGGTATGTGTTTTCCACCCATGATGTTCAAGACTATACACTCAGAAGCTACTTTACAAGTATAACATTTGTGCAGCTGAAGCATGAGCAGAGGTGATTAGCATGGGAGCAGGGCCTCTCATTTTCTTCATGCAGAGCATAATACAAAGGGACTTTGATCTTTAGGGAGATCTCTACCACAGTGCAAACTAATAATGATGTTAACACAACAGTAATAATAGGTACAGATAGCAATGCTGAACCTTAAACATGTATCCATTATAAACACATAAATATTCAGTTGTCTACGATAAGAGCACAGGTCATATACTCTTTAACTTCATTTCCCTCCTACACATCTAAAAGTAGGCAGAAAAAATATTGAAATATATTTATTTGTTGGTAAACAGTATCTTTTCAAATTGGCATGGCAGAAATTTGGAGAATCAGGCTGCTAATGCGAATCTGAGAATGTATATAATATTAGAACCAAAGAGAATATTTGAGCTGTAGAAGAATCTCCAGAAATAACCAAAACAGCAGAGACTTTATTTTACAGCTGTACAGGACAAGTTGTGAAAAATCTAATTTCCCTGCAATGTTTCAAAAAAGTTAGCATCTACCTACAAATCAGTTGGGGGGGGTCAGATTATTATTCTATTGATTCTATACATGACTTTCTGGTTTTGTATGAGGTTTTTTATTTGTTTGGCTTTTTCATGTTTGAGAGTTTTGATTTGTCTGGTTGTTTTTTGTTTTCTTGTAGATTTTTTGGAATAAAGGAGAGATTACCAACCTATAGCCTCCAGGCCAGCTTCCAAAGGCCAGAATAGCTTATCTAACCAATAGCTATATTTTGCTCTCCTGTCCTTTACTGAGGCCTTCAGTCAGAGGCAAAAGATTAACTGGAAGCTGTTAAATTGACAAAAAAGTGGTCAGAAACTTGCATTTCTTTTGCCCAAGGCTCTCTGGCCTCTACACCATTACAAACCAGGAATTACATCCATCCTAACTGGGGCACATCCCCACCACATGATGAACAGGTGATGTGAAAAGCCCTGTGACAAAAGTGTGAGGGAACCTCAGCCTTGTTGCAGGCACTACTTGAACTCCTCATTCGTTATCAAAATAAGCATTTTCTGAAGAAAGGACCTGCATTTGAATTTTCTGATGGATATGCCTCTCATTGAGTTAGAGCACATATTTCTTCCTTAAAAATGACACAATCTTCCAAACCAAAAGGCTAAGATTGACACAAGGAATGTGGACTACATATTTATGGAGTAAACACAACTATTATTTGTTGCCAGATCTAATGTACCAGAATAAGGCTTTGGATACACATCAACAGTCTAGCATTTTCTTGAAGCTGTGTGTAGTGCTCTTCTGTCACAATGTTTAATCCATTACACCCATATTTCAGGTGCATGCAGAGAAACAGCATCCCTGCCTTGGGAAATAACATGCCAAAAACAGAAGGGCTAAAAAAGACCCAGGAAGTAGAACATTCAGGTCATCAACAGTGCCATTTTCTGCAGGCATCATAGCAAGAGAATAGTTAGATTGAATGTGGAGAAGGTAGTGGCCTGGTGAAAGAATTCAGGGACACTGAATAATACCAGTGGAGCTGCATAGAAGAAGCCAAGTATCTCTGTTATTTTCTGCTAAAAGGGAATCAGTTGAACTCCAAAGTGACTGAAAAGTGATGAGCTAGTGCTTCAGAGAGGGGTTGAAAACAGGGAGGTGGGGCTGTTTGCATAGTTTTGTTTGGCATGGTTTCATTGTTCATAAAAATAAGGGGAAAAAACAATATTCCAAAACTCTTTCTGGGCAGTTAATAATTATTTTTCTCCCTTGGATTACAACACACATAAATATCAACAACCCTTTTGGCTATGCTGGCCTGGAGCCCTGCTCAGGCTTTCCATGTGGAGTTCCTAAGGAGCTGTCCCACTTGATGCATGTTGAAAGCCTCTCCCCTTAGAAACGCATTTGGGCTGGTGCCTTGAAGGGACATTTGAAACCTGCCTGTGCTGCTCTGCTTTTTTCTCCTGTTCCTGTTGTCAGGCTCATCATGCTGAGTCATATCTACATCTAGATCATAATGATTATCCTGAAATGTCAGCAGCTGCTCTTTTCACCCCCATATGGTGCCAGATTTAGGATGAGGTTTCCCTAATGCATAAACAATGACTATAATTGTGGTTTTTGACAACCAAGGTATCGCAGAGATGTTATTCTGTTGTAAAAAACCTGCATTTCCACAGTGGTAATGAAGGGGTGGGTCATAATGACCCATATGTTTCTTTATATTTCTCTCCAAAGAAAGCCTATGACATAAGTGAATCCCTGTCAGCGTGGCTTTTGGCCATCAGATGTTGTTTGACAAGGGAAACATCTAAAAGCTTTAACAGCTAATAGCTTTCTAAATGTAAGAGCATTATTTTCCTAATTCCAGAGATGGTTGTTTGATAGACAAAAAACTGGCTTTAACCTCTATTCTCTTAATTCAGATGTAATTTCCTTGCAGTCTACAAATAGTCTTATCCCTTAGTTCCTTAAAGTTACAAGCGCTCTTTAAAAGCCAGCTAAAAAAAGCTGAGGTATCAGAGAAATAAAAAAGAGAACAAACAAACAAACAAAAACCCTAGCAGGACTTGACAAAAGAAATGAAGAAAACAAAGCTCTATCTCTTCTTTCATTCATGGATGTACATCAAAAGTATTTCCACTATCCTCTTATCTGTGGAGACAGAAGATAGAAGAATTGTCAGTAAGAGGGGAATTTAGTCCCAGCACATCCATTCTGTATTTTAGTGCCAAATAAAGCAATACAGAGATAAATGAAAGATAAGCAAGTAGAAAATCCTGTGAGGGCAAAGACAGGGTGAACATGATGTACTATTGTTCAAGACTGGGAGAAGAGGCATTGAAGCTGATGGAAGTAACCAGCACCCATCATCTGAGATAACAGAGCCAAGTATCTCTTTGATGAGGTAATACAGGTTTCTGAAACAAGGCAAAAGTACATCCTAAATCTTGAATAATGTAGGCAGATGGTACTGATGGTTATTGCTTTGGGTAAGGGTGTATTTGTATGTATGTACAAGAAAACAAGGTAGCTGAAACGGGAAGAGAAATAAGTTCTAAACACAGCAGCTAAAAGGAAACTATCTGGGCATAAAGCCTAAAGGGAGAACTTATTTGGAATACTGAACACAAAAAATGTGATGCTATAAGCAAAGATACTGTCTTTGGTGGTTTTGATTGCATCTGCAGGCTGAGAAAGGGAAGTTGGCATGTTCTTTGTAAATAGGTAGAACTGAAGCCAAGAAAGGGCCTGACTCCATCAGTGGTTTCGCTTCCCAACCAGAACAAGCTCTGATGTGTGACCATCTGTGTCAAAGGAAGAAATATTATAGATAACAAAGCAGACTAAAGGAAAGACTACAGACAAACCTATGGTGTCCTGAGAAAGCTAAGGATGTTAAAATGAATTAAATCTTCTTGAATGAATCAAAAGTCATACGTTCAGAAATTATTGCACATACAAAATGCTTTAACAGATAGAAACACTGGCACTCCATTTTTAACTAAAAGAAGCTCCCCTGAAGCTTAAACGAGCCTTCAAAAACTAGACTGAGAAGATGCTATTGCTCTGCAGGCTGAGAGGTTCAGGTTCAGTGAAACAAAAGTGGGAAGCAAGATCCAGGGCAGTGTTCCTCTGTGAGAACAAAGCCCCTCCAGACTCACTATATAGGTGCTTCGGCCACATACTCAAAGCTGGCTTATACAGCTAAGCCCTAATTAGGTGCTTAAGGTCCCATCCACTCCTTCCCCTGAAATAATCAATGAGACCAGATGTCATGTACCAAATGGTATATAAAATGGCAGAGAGGGGTGTACCATTTTGCTGTTTTCAACCCTGCCTGCACCAGCCTTCCTGCTGAAGCTGAGGAGATGAAAATCAATTGGAGAGATAAGCACAGAAATTACCTCTGCAGTAACCTGAAGTATACCTGCTCTGTTCTTCCGTGCCACCAAGCAGTACACATCACCCTCCTAAAGAGCAGTTAATTTGCATCTCTAGCACTAAAACCATACTGCACTTCCACAGCTGTAACTGAGAAACAAAATTGGTCTGATTGGAAGCTATTCTAATCCTTCACAAACTAGGCACAGACCAAAATTTTTAGGATGGCAAACATCCAGTCACAGTTGAAATTTTTACACATCTTTACTTTCCCTCTGGGCATTGTTTCATCCACTTGGATGATACCTATCTACTTAGATTTAGCTAAGAATTTGGCATCTAGGATAAAGCAGTTGTCTATGCCTTCTTTTTAGTTATGGAGGTAGATGTTCACTTCCAGAAACATATCACCATACACTAACAGAGAATTTAAAGTTAGACATCTCTGAAAAATAGTACAGGATGTCTTTTTCCATTGACTGAAGTGGGAACCTAGACAGCTTGTCAGTCTGGACACACTACTTTGGGACAATAGCAGACAAGGCCTACACAAGTTTTTGTGTACTGGGCCATGATATACTTCAAAATCTTTCTCAAGGGCATCTGTGGTTACTTGTGTAACCTCTCTTGGGTGTGTCAAAAAAGACACTGTCAAATGCAGTAAGCTCATGAGAATAGGAGATCCAACAAGAGCTCTCAGAGAAGACAGCCATTAAGACAGGCTGCTTGGGTGGGTATGAGGAACAAACCTCACATGGCTTCTTTGCATGAAGGAGCACTTCTTGTCATTCAATATTACTCTCACATAAAAAGTTGTGTGTGATGGGAAGAAACAAGAGCACTTGTGTTGTCTCAAAAAGGTGTGGCTTGTTCAGGTTAGACTTCAGAGCCACAGTTGTCTGAATGAGGACTAGTAAGAGATGAGAGCATTTTGATCTATCTGCCACTCTGTAAGGGATAATAGGCAGTTGTTTTATTATTCCTTCAGTGTAATGTACAAGGATGATTTGTAATGAGGCAGAATCTAGGATAAATAGCTCTTGCTATAATACTTTGCCTTCAGATATCTCAAGAGCTAATCTGCGGTGGGTATACTTGCTGTAAATCAGAGGCTATGTCTTTGCATTTGGAAGTCACTATTATTATGTTAAAGGGTGTATCCTTTCATAGTTCAAGTATGGCATTTGGAAAGAAGTAATTTCACCTCAGAGTGGAAGCTTCCCTGGGGCACAGATCTTCAACAGTGAAATTTTGTGTGTGTACTTTGACAAACGCATGCCCAGTGGGCATGTGCCAAATTATACCTTTGAAGCCATGGAAGCCTTGCTGTGGGAACCTAGAACTTTGAAGAATTTCTCAAGGGAGAGGAAGCAAAGCCAGCTGGACTCATTTTCTATAGACAGAAATTTAATTGCTAGCTAGCAGCTACTACATTAGAAGAGAAATCATCTCAGAGACCTGGAACATGTTGATGTGAACCCTTGTTAGAGGAGTTGGGAGACAGCTTGACTGTGACCCATCCAGATCCCTCTCTTTGCACATTCTTTTAAACTTTAGTATTTACTGTCAGAGTAAAATGTGATCATAATTATAAGAACCAACACATCATCGTCATTACTCAGCACCTAAGAACAAACTGTAAATACTCTGCTTTTGACTGCAAATCCGCTGAACAAAGAACAATTTCTTTGAAACTAGTACATATCAATTCAGCAGACTTACAGACATGAAATTAACTTGATACAATAAAATTTATGTACAGCCTTTTCTGCAAGAAGTGGTTTATTTTCACAACCCAGTGACTTCATCTTTCTTATTCTCTGAGACACAACCTTGCAGCTCCTGAGGAGCAGGTTCCTCTTTGTGGTAGCAGATACCTGTCCCCCTCTGTGAGCTCATTTTTGACTTCATCCTTCTTCAGTACTCTCACGTAAGTCCTATGTCATCCTTAACTCACACAAATGCACATCATTTTGCCTGACCAACAACAGACAAAACTGCTGTAAAATACTACCCCAAGAATGGGAAGTGTATGTGTGTGTGTGTGTGTGTTCGTGTGTGGATGTGTGTGTGTGGTGTAAAATGGTAATTCACATGTTACTGTACTATTAAGATAATGTTTCTCTACCAAAATAATTATAAATAAAGCACTTTAGATAATAATTAAAAATCTTACTGAGGGAAATTGCCTAGTGAAAGGAGGCTCAGGATATACCTTTATCACTACTCTGAGGTTAGTGCTAATTGGCAGACAACAAAGCCAATTCAAAGGTTGATTGTTGCCTTCTGCTTTTCTCCACTGACAGGTGAGCACACCTCTCCCTCTGTTAGTCTTGTGATTTATTTGTACTTGTATGCAGACCTCTGATAAGAACAGGCCATCACTATGTTGGACTCTGTACCAACATGGAGTGCGAACATTTCTCACTCTGCAATTTACAATCTGGACAGAGAAAGAAGAGGGAGGTAAAACCTCCTCCCTTTTTACACGAGGAACAAATACTGTGATTCATAGAGACATTTAGGTGCTTTGCTGATTGGGATCTCATTGGTCAGACTCACAACAACTTTGAAATATCTTCAAGCAGCAGTTGATCTGCTCGCTCCATGCACATCCTCTTATTCCACAGTAATGGCAAAGTAACCAGACCTGTTTCACTACAGGTTAAATCAGCACTGCCACTCTGTGCCCAACATTGCTACCAAAAGACCTATATTCCTCCAGTGACATGCACTGGGGAACTGGTGAAGACTAAAAACAATCCAGAAAAAAAAGTAAAGCAAAACAAAACAAAAACCTCACAAATTTTAAACCAGATTAGTTGCCTTCTCAGGGATACAATCTCATGGCAGCAGAGCTGGTTGCACTGATTCAATTATTTGTTCATATAACTACACTTTGGGTCACATCAGCCCGTTTGCTTTGGGTGAAAGTGCACACAAGGACAGTCACTGCTGTTCAACTGAGACACAATAGCTTGTTAAATTGTTATAAACTGATCATAAGTCTGAGTCCCAAATGTCTTACCCGAGGTCACCCAGCAGTTTGAGACACACCCAGCAACAGAACATCCCCAGAGTCCAGCCTAGCATCAAATACAATGGCACTTTTCCTCTCTAATTGCAACCAATTGTCACTGTCTTCTGGTGGGTGTAACCAGGAGAAAATGGACATGGGAATGAACTAGCACTGTCCAGTGAGCCCTTCCAGTTTCAGCTGAAGCATTTTGGCAAGACTTCATCAGGAGAACTCCATGGTTTCTCTATAGGCAACAAGTGATTAGATATTGTTGAGTTTTAACTCAGAGAAAAATTCTTGTGATATGTGTACAATATTCTTCAATTCACAATTCTTGAGATTGTGGACAGTATGTTTCAGGGAGAGTGGGCATCATCTGCAGAAACAAAAAGCATTTTTGACCCCAAAAATGCTTGTTCAATTCAATACCTTCCTTTCCTATGCACCAGAGCAGTGGAGTGCTATGGTTAGTGCTACTCAGTGCATAATACATGAGCACTATATTGATCTGAAGAGCAACTAGCACAGGAGATATAAATGAAATAGTGGGGCAGAGGGACCCAGTGTTGGAGGAATGCTGCTTTCCACAAGGCATGTAAGCTCTAATTAATACACAAAGAGCTCAATTCTTCACCTCTGTTTAACTCCTCCCCTCTTTCTTCTCTTCCCTTTAAGAATACTCCTTTTCCCCCTCCAGTTCACAGTAGCATACACAGGACCTGACAGAAGCCCACACAAACAAATGGCAACACACCCATTGACTTCAATGGGCTCTGTAACAAGCAGAGACATAAGAAAACAGGTGATTATTTTTTCCTTTCCGAATGAAAGATCCTCCCCTTCCCCCCAGAAAAACAATCCATGTAGTAATCATAAGTGCTTTATATTGTGCAGTGCAATGGGCATAATTAATCCAACACTCTAAACCACTAGTAGCAGTTAGTCTCTCTAATGCTTGGAAAATTATTTTAAATAGACTTCATAGCTACAGAATAGGATTTTTTTTAGATTGTAAGTACCTAGAGTCCAATATCAGCAGTTGTTAGCAGCATGTCTGTGCTGACTTTAAAAACGATAGTCAATTCATACATATAGAAGAATGGGGCCCAAATCAGCATTTGTGGAACAGTCAAAATCATTTTGATATGAGCTGTTCTCTCAAAGCTGTAAATGTAGGACCAACCCTGCTCTTGCTCTTTGGCCAATTATCTAGACACGATCTTGATTAATTACTCACCTGGCTCTTTGGATTCAAGCACACAAATCTCCATTTATTTTCCCTACTCTACAGCCAAACAAAAAAAAAATCCTCCCCCTCTTCCTCTTGATTCACTGAACTGAGGACTTTACTGGTAAGAGCAAAAATCCCAGGTATCTTTTAAAAGTTCTTTTTTTTGTTGCCTGCAAGTTCATCTGCTTAACAAAGGGCTATGATATTGGGCAGCAGGGAGGGGAGGGAATGCATTGCTAATTTAGTGTCCTAGCATGCTCTGGATATCTGCAATATCTTTGTTCTGAAAAGCTGTGCATTTTTTTGGCAACACTTGATAAAAATGTTCCAACTGTATTGAAGTTTAGGTCATATGCAAATGCTCATATTCAAAATGGTGTGCACAACACCGTCTTTCTAATCCTACCACTAAAATATGATTTGTGGCTGTTCTTCAGAACGTCTGCCTGATTAAACATCCTTGGAAAAAAATGCATGGGATTGTAATAAAGAATCATAAAAACGTTTCTTTTAATCAGTAATTAAGTAGCAATTAAGCATAATTATTACAATTTGTATCTAATTTATAATATCGGTAGAATGAACAGATGTAATTCATCCTCCAGTAGTCAACAGCGCTTGGCTTGAGCAAAGCCAGCTCGCACTTCACATTTGCAACACAAAAAGGACACTATGGATGGTGAGCAAATGTGTCTTCCCCAAGGGGAGGGGATATCCAGCAGTGGGGTAAGAACTGCTCAGTCATCTGAAAGCCTGTGAAAATACCTATACAGACAACATAAGGTTTTCCCACTGTCTTCAGCAGATGATAAAAATCTTCAGGTTTTTAACCGCATTAGGAGCCCTCGCTTTTGTGTAGCTGGTACAGTAACTGTTCAGTGCCACAACCAACCATTGCAAAACATAACCATAGATGTGCTTCTTTTTTATATGAAATATTATTAAAATTGGTGACCTTTTTTCATGCGGTGGCTAGGAGAAATTCTTCACTAGGAGCCTACGAAAAATTACACAGTTTACTGAGTAACTCAGAGAGAAAAAAAAAGTTTTCATTACAAACTCTATGTTAATCTTCCTTAACTCCACAGTTTTTAAATGCTTAAGAAACATGTGTGTGATCTTGCACTGTCTGGAAGCAGCCAATATGACTACTTTCTGCCATGGATGCTTTCAAATAAAACTACTATGAATTTTTCTTTGTTGTCTGACCTGGCTTAAGGTTCATCTGAGACATATACGACTTGATGGTAAAATATCGGTCGTCACATGTAGCTGATTACCACGGAGCTGTGTTTGGAAAGTTATGTGATGGGGGGCCATTAAAGCACCTTAGACAGTTCCCTGGAATCACTCAGCTTAGAACACAGCTACATTTATAGCCCAGAAGCTTTACCGTTCGTGTAACAGTAGCAAATTCTTACAACAGGCCTCTGCCAAGGTAACCTTCTGAATCTGCTTCAACAGAACTTTTTAAAAAATTAAAAACTGTATATTTTATGGATCTGAAATGTTCTTCAAGCTCAGAAGTCTGAATGTATATGCCCTGTCCTTACCCTGATGCCATATCTGGCTAAGAGTCGATCCCCTAAGCACTTCTGCTGCTTGGAGAAGAGGATTCCCCAAGGAAGGTGCAAAGAAGCCCAGAAGGAGCTGAAATAAACTAGTATACTGGAATTGAATCTGACCAGACTGAATGTAGAACTATTTGGCATTTGAAAATGTAAAAGAACTTGTTGAGAAATTAAAATCTAGTTTGCTCAAGCCAGTGTTACTTTGGAGAACCAAATCAGGTCTGTGGTTTTCTCAGTGACAGAAGTCTCACAAAGTTTGTGGATCTGTAAACTGAAGATTTCATGCATTCCTAAGCCCTTAATTAACAATGTAAGTCTGTTTAAAAGATTCTTATACACCAAAAACTTTATGGTTTTAAACTGAAGTTAATGGTTTACTGATGGAATGTACCATTAAGGCCTAGCCATTTGAAAGTGGTAATAAGGAGACAGATGCATATTCAAATGTTTATCTCTTTAATGTTCCAAAACCTAATCTCTTAAATGAGTGTAATCAGAAAAGTGGCATTCTAATTCTCTTTTGGGGAAGAGAAGGCGCCAGAGATCGAGTGATAACTGGGCTGTGAGTTAAAGCCATTCTCATGAAACTGTGGCTGTGTTTGAACCCAAACTGGAGAGGGTTTTTTAGGTACTGTGTCTGCTAGAATTCAAAGAGAAGACAAACTTCTGCTTTCAGGGCATAAAACCAAACTATGGACAGCCTTCATTAAAAAAAAAAAAAAAGCCAAACAAAACAACAAAACAATAAAAAGCCAACTTTATAAAAATGTCAGGCTTGCTGGTTTTGCTTCGGTTTACACTAAGATCTTTCTCACACACCTATACCTCTAAGTCAAAAGAACAATAAGGTTGTGAAGTTAGTCACTCAAAAGGTAGAAAGTGCCAGACATGAGGTTACATATGCAACCCAAATTCAGTTCCTTAGGTGAAGTCATGATTAGACATGCTTTAATCACATGGCCACACACATTTTTTTCCACAAGACAAAGACAGTGCAAGCCTGACGACTTAGAGGAGCAAAGCGCAGTATCATGCACTGTGTTGGACGGCTGGGACAAAAGAGCATTACCAGGTCTGTAGGGCAAGTAATGGGCTGAGAGACCCAGCCCTGCCCAGGGCACAGGAGGTGGGAGGCTGTGAAATGCCCTGCTACCATATCAGCATGTCCCTCCTCCATGCCAGTAAGCCCCTGCAGACACCTGAGGAGAAATGGAGATAGCAGGCTGGGCCTGCAGCAACATGGCCTGCTGCACACCACCAAGGAAATTACTGTGAAAAGGGGCAGGCTGCAGCCAAGGTTCACTAGTCTATGACCCATTTTGCTTTCTGTGGCAATCTGGTTCACATTACAAGTACATTACTGGCAAAGTTGAGAGTTGTGGTGGGTTTTGGTGGGGTTTTGGTTGTTTGTTTTGGTTTTTTGGTGTTTTTGGGAGTTTTTGTTTGTGTTGTTGTTTTTTGTCGTTGGTTTGGGGATTTTTTTTTGGTGGTTCTAGCATTTGCTGGCAGTTCCATTGCTTTTGTCATCTCTTGTCTACATATTTCTTTGTTCAGCCTTGTGCCTTTGAAACTTTACACCCAGCTCTAGTTATCTTTGCTTTTTTAGTACTCAAAAGTGGTCACTAAGCAAGAATGAACTCATGTAGGCCTGAACTTTTCCTAAATAAAAGACCTACAAATAATTGTTACAACTAATCACCTGCTGCCCGAAAATGCACTGTCACCCTCTGAACCAAGGTGGGTATTATAGATATTTGGGTTGACACCCACAATCACTTCAACGTGCAGGCACTGACTTCCTCGAGCCCAAGTCCCCACATTAAGGATGGCAGGAGGAAGCCCAGACAGAGGCTCTCATCTCCCAGATAATAGCAGGAGACTAGGCCAGGCCGGCTTTAATGTCGCCCCTCGAATTAAAATTTATCCCTTCCTACTGACAGCGAGGCACCTGGCAGGGGGAGCCCGGCCCCCGCCGACGGGTCTCCCCTGCAAAGCGCTCGTTTCGCTGGCGCGGCAGCCCGGGATCTGCTGGGATGGCCCGCCAGGCATCAGGCCGGGACTGGTGCCATTGCCCGCCGCCTGTACCCGCATGGCAGAACTCGGGTNCGGCGCTCCCGCGGAGGGGTCGCAGAGCCCTCGCATCGCCCCCGCGGCACGGGGGGCACGGCGCTGCCCGGGCGGCTGGCGGGGGCCCTTCCCCGGTCGGGGGAAGAGCTGGGCACGGCTGGGCCCTCGGATCCCCATGTTTAGCCTAATCTAATAGCAGCAGTGATTAGAGTTTATTATTATTTGCGCGCTGAACTTTTCAGCTGAAGGGAGATTTAAAAATCAATAGTAAAGTCACATGCCTGACTGCTTGGACACTTATGGAAAAGCTGTTGGCCAAGGCCAATAAATCAATCCTCCTTTTTCAGTCCTGTTTGTTTCTTTTCTACTTCCAGAATTTTCTTCCTTGCAGAAGAAAACCCACATCTAACAAGATGCCACTTTGAAATACTTCATGTTTTAAGCCAACATGCTAATTATAGATTAATAGGAGGTGAAACTGTTGAAGTGACATAGTGAAAAAAACTCAAGGTGATCAAATATAGTATGTCATCAAACATATTATGCTCGCTTAAAATCCTATGTTTAAGAGAAGGCTGCATAATCTTCTCAACCCCATGACTCACTGGCACCGGCTTTTACTCAGAGAAGTGAAGTTAGAATTCATTTAAAGTTATTTTGTGGTAACAGGGCTCTCAGACCTCTGAGAGTTTTTACAGCCCCAGTCAAGGTATGTCCAATATTTCTAGCCTGACACATCAGCAGCCTACAAACGGAACAAGTAAATGAAATAGAAGTGTTTAACAGGCTTCACACGTTTCATTTATTTGGATTTGAACTGAGGAGCTGAGCTGAGCCTTGAATCACCAGCGAAGGAAGAGCATAATTACTTGTCATTATATTCATTCCAATTTATAAATAATGTTTCTGGCTTTATTTTAGTCAATGCTTAATTTAAAAATAATGATTAAATATTAGCCCTTGGGCTGCGTCCTGGATTATAGCCAGATGCGTTATTATTTCTCCTTGGGACTCCGGAAATATCTAAATGGACTAGGAGGGAAAATGAAGATTTCCCACACAATTAGCTATGATGGAAGGACAGTGCTATAACTTAAGCACAGATTTTAATTGTTTTTAAACGACGAGGTATTTCACCAGAATCAACAAATAAATGTTGGGAGAAATCACATTTACTGTAAGGTGGTGGTGCATGTCTTTGGTATCCACACAGAGGAATACACAGCACTGCATTTCTGGGTCTGGCTGTATATACGCACGTGTAAGGAAATCGTGGGTGCCTGCATA
Source organism: Ploceus nigricollis (assembly GCA_013399945.1). Lineage (NCBI taxonomy): Eukaryota > Metazoa > Chordata > Aves > Passeriformes > Ploceidae > Ploceus > Ploceus nigricollis. The sequence continues at coordinate 107,417 of VXBC01003787.1, forward strand.
TCTGCACACACACGTAAATTTCTCTAATATGTTTATATGTTCAGCGGCTGGAACAGCAGCAAAATAAGTGTTCCCTGATTTGGAGCACTTCCCAGGTGCTGCAAACACTGATGAACTAAAATCCTTATGTAGAAAATGAATAGGTCCCTCATACGTACAGACATACACACCTCAAAANNNAAAACAAACAAAAAAAAAAAAAAAAAAAAAAAAAAAAAAAAAAAAAAGGAAGAAAAAGAGAAAGAAAATAGAGGAAAGGGAACTCGATTTATTCTCATTTGTTTATCTCTAGATTTTTTCCCCCTTTCTGCAAATTCATTTGAATAGCTTTCAAGCTGCAAAATGGAAATGTGGCTCCTGCCCTCTATTTCAGCAGCAGCGTCCTGGCAACAGAGCAATTTTCTATCATCAAGGATAAATGGCATCGAACAGAACATTCTGATAAAAAAGAAAAAAAGCTTTAGCCCAAGAAGCCCATGATTGCTGCCCTTCCTGTCTATCATCCCTTTACAAAATCCTCTCCTCCAAACCTGAGCTGCATGCTGTCAGAGCTAATAATGTCTTCTAAAGAAAAGGGGAAGAAACAGCATTCATGCACAATGTTCCCATTTATTACATAGAGTGCTTATTTAAAAATTGCAAATATCTTTGTTTGGTTCACTGCAAATTAAAACCAAGATGTAGAAAGTTAGACGATGCAACAATTATTCATGTCACAGCAGAGCATCAAACCCTCATATCTGGCTTTTCTATTGGTTAATGTGCGTGTGTGTGTGTGCGTGTGCGTGTGCGTGTGTGTGTGTGCGCGTGTGCATGCGTTGTGTGTATGTGTGCAATGCAGGGAATATCCCTTGTTGTGAAAATAAAAACCACTTCAGGTAAGTCTGTGTTTTGTTGTTTTAGAACAAGTGGGGGGGAAAGTCATTACATTAGTAGGCAAAGGCTGTGTGTGTGCTGTCTTTGCTTTTCCACGGGGGTCCGGCCCCAGGACCCGTGCGAAGCCCGGCAGGAAGGCTGCTGTGGGAGCGGGCTGCTTGGCTGGGGCAGCGGCGCTCCCTCGGCGCACTCGTGCGGGAGCCACCGCTCAGTCCCCGGCCCTTGCCCCCCCGCAGCTCCCCGCAAACGCTGGCGCGTTCCCGCTGGGTGCCAGCGGCGACAGCCGCCGCTGCCCGGCTGCCAAAGGACCCCCGATAACAACACAGCTGCAGGAACAGCCCGTGCGAGTGGATCGGAGGCGTTCGGAGATTATTTTGGCCAGGAGCGTGGGGGGCGTTTGCCGTGTACGGAGTTATGGTCGGAACCCCCCGCGCCCTGCCCAGGGAGCAGAGCAGGGGCGGTGTGGACCGTAACAGACGGGCGCACCGTAAGGTGCCACAGGCCGGGGAGAGGAAGGGGCCGGCGGAACAGAACCGGCACGGCCCGAGCGCCGGAGGCAGCACCGGAGAGGAGGGCAGGGGCGAGGCCGCGCCGGCTGGCGGCTGGGGACAGCTCCATCGGAAGGACTTAAAACAACCCGTCGGGCGGGATGGCTTCAAAGGCTGCTTCGCCGTCTCG
>VXBC01003790.1:301-17644 GCA_013399945.1 Ploceus nigricollis
AATTGCCAGAGCAGCTGGGGCTGCCCCTGGATCCCTGGCAGTGCCCAAGGCCAGGCTGGACACTGGGGCTGGAGCAGCCTGGGACGGTGGGAGGTGTCCCTGCCACGGCAGGGCTGGCTCTCGGTGGCTTTGAGCTCCCTCCCAATCCAAACCCGGCCACTTTATGAAAAGCCACAAACAAAACCCTGATTATTGCCCCTGGGCTCACGTGGGGTTCTCCCATGTGTGCCCCACTGGTGACTGCTCTGGGGGGTGAAACACAGCATTAATTCCCTAAAAATGGGCTTGCAGAGATGGGCAGGGCCAAGGTGGGAGCTGCTGCTCCTGCCAGCACTGATGGAGCTGCCTCTGCCAAGCCAGGGCTGCTCTGGGCACCAGCCAGGACGTGCTGGGAGGGGGCAGAGGTAACAAAAGCAGCCTGGCCTAAAACCACGAGGTCATGGCCAGGAAAATTCATTTTGTGGTTTGGGAGGAGAAGGAGGATGAACACATCTAACACTGAGCCCTGGGGCTGGAACTGGGCAGTTTTCATTGCATCATCTCCACGGGCTCTGCACATGAAAGGAAATTATTTGCAAATTATGGAATGGTTTGGGTAGGATCATCTTGTTCTTTAAGGTCCTTCCCAACCCACACCAATCTACGACTTTATGGCATTCCATGGGTCCCCATTATTTGCTGCGGGATCCAAACCAAAGAGGGAGTTTTGTTCTGGGTAACAGGGATCCTGTTCCACTGGCTGCTGTTGCTGCAGCCAAAACCTGGGGTGATTCTGCTCCAAACCCTGTCCCTGACCTCGGCAGCTGCTCCAGGGGAAGGGAAGGGGAGCAGATGACACAACCAGGGCTGAAAGTGCTTGCACAGCTCCTGCCGAGCCCCTCGTGCTGCCGGGACAGCAGCCTGCGGGAATCCTGCATCTCCTGGATTTCATTCCCGGTGGGCACAGAGCTCCTTGCGGACCGCAAGCCCTGAATCCACGGAATGCCTGACCCTTGGCGTGTTAATGAGCGCTTTGTTAATGAGCCGTGGCCCCAGTAATGAGCCGTGCCCGCAGCATCCCTGCCGGAGCAGGAGGAGCTGCGGGAGAGCCACCAGCGCTGGTGTCGCACCAGTGTCCCCAGTCAGCTCCTCCGGCCGGGGGACGGAGCTCTGGGGATGCCCCGAGGAGGATGCAGGTTTTATCCCCGCGGTTCCTCGCAATTCCCTGCTTGGCCGAGCCCCCCAGGCCACCCCCGAGCACTTTCCTGCCCGGGCGGGGTCGGGGGGCGGGGGAGCCGCTGGATCCAGCCCCCCCTGCCCCAGGATCCTCCTCCCATCCCGTCCGTTCCGAGGGGAAGAAAACGCTGCTCCTTCTTCCCAGAGTCGCTAAAAGCAAGGAGCTCATTTTCAGCACAGCTCACAGAACAGATATTAAATATCGACTCTAATGAGAGCAGCCTGGCTCAGGGCAATATTAATATTAATTGGATTAGGTCGAGTTTAAGAGGAAACCATGTTTAACTTAATGCCTGTAATAAATGAGGAGGAAGGGAGGGGAGGGAAGTTTTTCTCCTCTATTAAAAAAAGCCAGAGCAGGACATAAATAACGTTTGAGAGATGCCACCACAGGGGAGGGACTGCAGGGACCTGCACGGGGACCTCTGAGTCCCTTCCACCCAAACCATCCCCTGATTCTGTGTCACATGGGGCCGGGAGGAAAGTGTCACCTTGTCCCAGCCACGTCCACAGTGCCACAGCCCTGGCACAGAGATCCCAGCTGGAATTGTGCTTCTTTGGTTACCCCTGGACTTTATTAACTCTTAGAATTTACTGAAAGGGAAAACTTTTTCATTTCAGAGAGATTTTTAGGCCAGGTCGAGTCTGCAGTCTGAATAGAGAGATTTAATCCCCCAAACAACTGTGTAGGGCCACAATTAATGAGGCCATAATTATGTCCTGTTTAATGCCATTATTATCTCATAACAGTGCAAACAGGATGTTCCTGCTCCCCTGGGCAGATTTGTGGCAGGAGAATGGTTTAACTCTGCTTTTCTGCATCTTTTCTCTGTCAGAAACCTCCAGGGTAATTCATGCAAATGGAATTGGAGCAGCCTGGGCTGTGGAAGGTGGCCTGCCCCACTGGGTGCCCCAAACCTGCTCCACTGGGTGCCCAAAGCTGCCCCACGTGGTCCCCGCTCTGCTGAGGGTCCCCAGAGGCCACGTGAGGGGCTTTGGGGTCTCAGTGTTGCTTTGCAGCTGGAGTCCCTCTGTGTGTGGGCTCAGGGTGGATCAGCTCTCCTGCCACCACCGCTGGACATTCCCGGGAGTGTCCCACACGGTGCCACTGTCCCTCAGCCCTGGGCTGGGACAGGGAGGTGCCACAGCCAGGAATTCCTGAGCTGGAAAGCCCAGATGGGATGGGATTGTGGGTGCCATGCTCTGCTCTGGCCAGGCCTTGTTTGGAGGCAGAGGAGATGCTGGAATGGGGTTCCTGATAACCCAAATCCAGGGGAATCCAGCCAGCCCCCATGGCTGATCCCATGGAGCAGCCTGCTCATCCTGGGCTGTGCTGGGAATTCCTCTGCTCTCCTGTTTGAAGGATCCTAAAGAGCAGAAGGATAAAAGAGGTGGAATGAGGGGAGAGGCATTCCTGCCATGCCCCAGATAATTCCCGTGCTCCTCAGAGGGTGGGGGCTCCTCCTGCTGAAGCCACGTGCATATTCCTGCAGGCATTCCAGTTTGCCAGGAGCAGTAATGGATATTTATGGTATTTATGGGCTGCCCCCTGTGCTCAGCCCCCCAGCTGAGATGACGCCGCTCCTCTGGGACGGCGCGTGCCCCAAAACCAGGGACAGTGCTCAGGAATTCCGGGGCTGAGCAGGCAAAGCCATGAATTAAATCCCACCTTGGCTAGGCCTGGCTCAGTGGGAGGGATTAAAGGACGAGGTTTTGAGGTGTCATCCTGCACTGAGGGATGCTGTGGCTCTGGCTGTTTTATCCCAGGATCATGGAATGTCTGGATGGAAGGGACCCCCAGGGATCACTGATCCAACTCCTGCCCTGCACAGACACCCAACAATCCCCCCCTGTGCCTGGGAGTGTTTTATGCTGTGTTTTCCCCTGGTTTTCATCCCCCACTGCACCTCCCCTTTACAGGAAAGAATTTCCTCTACCCTGAATTCCTGCTGTTCCACTGCTCCAAGGAGCTGTTATTCATCAAACTCCCTGCTTAAAGAGCTGTTTCACATCTCTAATTTATATCATTTCCATTCCTCTGAAAAACACTCCTTAAAGCTCATCCCATTCCCCTGCCCTGGCAGGGACACCTCCCACTGTCCCAGGCTGCTCCAGCCCCAGTGTCCAGCCTGGCCTTGGGCACTGCCAGGGATCCAGGGGCAGCCACAGCTGCTCTGCGTATTCTATTCCAGGGCCTGCCCACCCTGCCAGGGAACAATTCCTGATTCCCAATATCCCATCCATCCGTGCCCTCTGGCAGTGGGAGCCATTCCCTGTGTCCTGTCCCTCCAGGCCTTGTCCCCAGTCCCTCTCCAGCTCTCCTGGAGCCCCTTCAGGCCCTGGCAGGGCTCTGAGCTCTCCCTGGATCCTTCTCCTCTCCAGGTGAGCACCCCCAGCTCTCCCAGCCTGGCTCCAGAGCCTTCTCTGGACTGATTTTGTTTTTATTTTTTTAATGAAAATCTGTCCATAAAGCACTCACAGTAACGCACTTTCCACTCCAGGGTGTTTATTTTATCAATATTGAGCAAACATTGGCACCTCCTCGGCTGCATTTGTTTAACAAAGGGAACGAGCCTGGCTGGGTGTGGCTCAGGAGCCTCATTAACGTGATCCTCATTAAGGGTGATCCTCATTAAGAGTGATCCTCATTAAGGGTGATCCTCATTATAGATGATCCTCGTTTCTGTTAATGAGGAGCACGTGCTGAGGGGTTTTGGGGGTGGGCTCTGAGCCCCCAGGACAGGGATGGCGGCACTGGGGTGATGCCCCGAGGGTCTCGGGGCTCAGGGCACCCCTGGGAGCACCGGTGGCCCCCGGTGTCCTCTGGCAGGGCTGTCCCTGCCCCTCTGTGCCCCTCCAGTGCCGGGAACCTCCCGGGTCCAGGCTTGGATCCCTCTCCCGGCTCCCTCCTGCCAGGCCAAGCCCAAGCCCTGTAATTTGTGCCACCCTCTGGTTTTAAATTGCTCTTTAGCGCAACCCCCCCGACTCGGTGGTCAAGGATGCAGCTCAATAAGCCGCACTCCCAGGCTGGCTCCTGGGCTGGGATGGTTCCTGGGCTCTGCAGGAGCCGGGCTGGGCTGGCCGCAGCTGGGACAGCTCCTGAGCGGGACAAACCCTCCTGCTGCCACACCCTGCTGCCACACCCTGCTGCCACACCCTCCCGGCAGCTCTCGAGGAGGTGCGAGCAGACACGGTAAATCAGAGCAGCAGTGTGTTTTCGAGGCTGTTTCTCAATAAATCCCCGGGGTTTGGGGTCCCTTTGTGCTCCCGACATCCCAGAGCCCGCTGTTTTCCCATGGCACGGAACCACCCTGAGCGCTCCAGGCTGGCACGGGCGCCCTGCCCAGCGCCCGGAGTGAGGCGGAGATAACCCGGCCCTTGTGGGCCTGTTTTGGGGACAGCAGGGCCGGGAAAGCCGCTCGGATCCCGCTGCCCCAGGGCCGGCGCGGTCCGGGAGGAGCCGCGGGCGCATCCCGAGCTCCCGGCTGGGCACGCCGGGGTTTGGGGGCCGGGAAATGGGAAACGGGAAATGGGCAATGGGAAATGGGCAGGGAGAGCCCGCGGGGCCGTCGGGCTGGGGGCGCTCAGCCGGGTGGGCTGGGGGCACTGACGGTGGCAGGGGGACCGAGGGGACCGGGCGGTGCGGCTGCCGCATCCCGGCTCCAGAATCCCAGTCCCCGATCCCAGTTCCCCATCCCGGCCCTCCCAGCGCTCCCGCGGGAGCTTTGCCGGCGGCTCCTCCCGGTGGATGTGACATCGCCCGAGGCGGTGGCCGCTCCCTGTCCCCTCTCTCTGCCCTGGCTCTTTGCTCCCTGCCCGGCCGGCAGCCTGCTCGCTGCCGAACATCTTCCTTGCAGTTATTTTGGGAGGAACCCTTTCCCCGAGGCTGGCAGGGCTCTGAGGTGCTGGGATCGGTTTTGCACAGGCGGCAGCACCAACACTGCTCGTTTGTAACACAGCGGGGCTGTGGCTGCTGATGGGGAAAATCAAATTTGGGATTTCCAGATGTCCAGTCTGCAGAATCACCAGGAATTCACACACTGCTGGTGCTCTGGGGGCACCCAGGGAAATGAAATTGATGCTGGAAATAGATCAGTGCATATAACAATAACTGTTATATATACAAAATATGTATATGATAAAAAGAAAAGAAACAATTCTTTGTTATTTACAAATGAGAGAAGAACATTGGCCTGAAACATATTGCCACCATCCTCATCCTGAATTACTGAATGACATCTGACACACAGCCACAGCCAGAAAAGCCATGCTGGGGAAGGGGCAGCACGAACCCCGGGGCAGGCAGAGCTGAGGCTGCTGCTCCTGGGCTGGAACTGAAATAATTCACCCTGGGATGGGCTGAGCGAGGCTGGGGGGTGAGCCAGGCTGGAGCCCTGTGCTGGCTCTGGGGGAAATGGAGGGGAACAGCTGAGTGTGGCTGGGTGAAATCTCTTGGAATGAACTCGCTGAGGGCTTTGGTGGCCCCGTGTGACACCAGCAGGATGCTCTGCCCTGGCTCCCCGCTGCCCAGGAAGGGCCCCATTCCAAACTGGGGCACGTTCCCTGCTGTGGGAATCAGCTCTGGCTCGGGGTGGTGGCTGCTGGGGAGGGGCTGCAGCTTGGGGCACCTTGGCTTGCAAAAACCCAGCCCCAAAATCTTTGTCTGAAACACCCCTGGGACCACGGGGTGAGGGGCAGGGGCGACAACACAAAACCCACGGGGTTTTACAAGGGGAGTTCTCTGAATGTCCCCAGAGGAGGTGGCAGGAGTGGGGACATTCCCTGAGACATTCCTGCAGCTCCAGCCTCCCCCCAGCACAGGGAATGTTTTATCCTGGATCAGCTCAGGCTGCTGGGATTTCTGGCACTTCCCAGGGCTCCCCCCCAGAGCTCCAGGCTGGACAGGAGGGACACTCTGCAGTCCCTGTCCCTGAGCCCAGGCTGGGAGGTCCTGGGCACCCAGAGCTCCCTGCTCAGGGGGTGCCTGGGCTGGAGGCCTCCTGAGGTCCTTGCCAGCACAGAAAAACCTGAACACCCAGGATTTAAATTTTCCCTGAGGGCATAAAACAACTGTTTCAAATCCATCCTCAGTTCCCAAAGGCGTGTTCTGCAGGATTTATGCCTCTCAGGATCTGGACTCAGGGGAGATGGAACAGCTGATTCATGTAAAAAAAAAAATTAAAAAAGTTCTTTACGTGTGTCCTCTAATAAAAGTCAGAGTTGTTTTGAAAGCTTTCCTCTGTGAAATACAACCACAGAGAGAAGTGACACATGTTAGCAAATCCCTGTCTTTTTTATCTGGAAAACTTGTGCACATGGAAATTCCTTCTCCAGGCCCGGGAGGTGTTCTTCCCTCGCTGGTCCGTGGTGAAGGGAATGAATCTCCCTGGCTGTCCCGGGTTTGGGAGCTGCAGAGGGCTGGGGATGAGCTCACCCTTGGCTGGAGATGTCACCTCAGCTGGGGACACTGTGGGGACGCTGGGGATGTCCAGGGACACTGCCAGGGATGTCCTGGGACACTGCCAGGGATGGGGCAGCCCCAGCTCCTCCAGCCAGGGCCTGTCCCAGTGTTCCAGGCCCCCAGGAATCCCCCCAGCCCTGCCCTGTGCAGACTCTGTGTCCCTCAGCCTCTCCTGGCTGCTGGTGCCTCCCAGAGCTGCCCCAGCTCCCAGAGCTGCTGTCCCTCAGGGAAAGCCTCGACCCTCCCAGCCACACTTCCTGACTGTCCCTGTCACCGAGCTCAGCAGAACACACCCCTTCACTCCGAGGATTCAGTGATCCTGGAGGTCTTTTCCAGCCTTTTCCACCCTCATTCCCCAGTCCTGTGGTTCTACCAGGCCTCCAGTTCAGAGCAGCTTTGTGGGAGAACGTTGCATTTTCTCTCAACAAGTTCAGCTTGAACCTCTTGGGTCTCGTGTGCTGAACCCCCAGGAAGGAGCTGGGAATGGAAAATCTGCTGGAAAATCCGTGCCCTGCAGAGGAAAATTGGCACAGAGACTCCAGATAGGAACTGCAAAATAAACTGAGCAACAGAAATAAACTGAGAGGAGCCGGGAGGGCTCGTGTGCCACTGCTGCTGTCCCCTGCCCTTGGGGACCTTCAGCTGCTCTCTGTGCCCCTCTGCTGGAGCCAGGGCGTGGATTTGCAGGCAGAGAGGGCACAAGGACGGGCCAGGAGCTGGGGTGATGTCCCCTCGGGGTGATGTCCCCTCAGGGTGCTGCCCAACTCTGCTCCCTCCTGTGTGGGGACAGACACACCTGGGCACCTTTGGTCTCCCGGTGTCCCACAGGTGCCACCTCAGAGCCCCCAGCCTCGATTGCTGCTCCTCCCAGGGCTGTCCCAGCCCCGTGCTCAGCCAGCAGCAGCAGGACAGTCCCCTCTGCACAGGGACATGGCCCTGGCACCCCCTGGCACCCCAGGGCTTCCCCTGGTGATTGATTGATTGATTGATTGATTGCTTGGCCACCTGAGCCCCAGATGTGCCAGGGAGCCCCCCCAGCCCCAGGGTGTGACACCCCCAGCAGCCCAGGAGTGTCCCCTGCTCTGTGAGCTCGGGCTGCTGGGGCTCCTGCACTCCTGGGACTGTCACTTTTTGTGTATCTTGGCAGGATGTCCAGGAGAACAAAACCTGGCTCCCTAGCAAGGGGAAAAACTTGTGTTTTCTTTGTATTTATTTACTTTAAACAACTTCCTCTGCTGCTTTCCATCCCAGTGCTGTACACAGATCCTGCTGAACCAAACACTGGTGCTGATTTTCAGGGACAAAAACAATCTCCTGCTGCTGCAGGCCCTGGTGAATGTCCCAGAACCCAGCTCTGGAAGAGCTTTCAGACCACTCCCATGCCTGCAGGCTCCTCTGGTGCCTCCTCCACCCTGCATCGTGCAAAATTAGAAGCGACAATTCCTTCCAGGCTGGCCAGAAGGAATAAACTCCGGGGCACAGCTCAGGTGGCTGGTTTCAATCAGGCCATCCCCAGAGGGCTGAGGTGCAGAGGGCAGGGCAGGGGGTGTTCTGGGGGTGCTGTGATGGAGATGACAGCAGTGTGATTTTTGCTGGTGTTTCGGGCTGGGGCAGGATGGATCTCTGCCCACTCAGCACATCCCAGTGCCTGAGGGACCCTGGGACAGCTCACACTGAGAACTGTCCTTTGGCAGCCTGGGGACAGGGCCAGGGCCACAGCTGTGACAGGGCTTCAGTGCCAGGGGTGACGGGGAAGGGGAGGGTGAGCAGCCCTGGCACAGGGTGCCCAGAGCAGCTGGGGCTGCCCCTGGATCCCTGGCAGTGCCCAAGGCCAGGCTGGACACTGGGGCTGGAGCAGCCTGGGACAGTGGGAGGTGTCCCTGCCAGGGCAGGGGTGGCACTGGGTGGGATTTGAGCTCCCTCCCAACCCAACCCAATATGAGATTCCATAATTCTATAATCCTAAAACAATTTGGGAAAGGGCTGCACCTGTTGCTAGGGATTGATTGATTGATTGATTGATTGATTGATTGATTGATTGATTGCTTGATGTATTTATTTATCTCTCTATTTTTTTATTGCATTTCCACGCAGCCTCTGGCTGAGCAGACCCAGCTGAGGTTCATGAGGATCCCTTGAGCAGGAGCCCAGGCAATGCAGAGCTCTGGTTCAGCCTCTGTGCTGCTGCCCTGGTGCCCTGCAGAGCCTGGCAGGGCAGCCTGGGCAGGGCTGGGCTCTGAGCTCAGCCTGGCACCAGCTCAGAGCACTGCCCGTGGGCACATCCAGCCCCAGATTCACCTTCTGCCCTTTTCCCTGTGCTCCTGGCACTCTGCAGATGCTCCCAAGCTGTCCCTGGATCCCTGGAGCTCCAGGCCAGGCTGGGGGGTGTCCCTGCCCTGGGATGAGATATCTCCAACCCTCCTCCCAACCCAAGCCAGTCTGGGATTCCCTGCTTCTGGGTAATCCCCTCTTTTTGAAAGTGGCCAAAAGCTTTTGCCAGCTTTGCTGCTTCAGCTCCATTCCAGCCCTGTTCCCTTCCCCACGCTCCCAGATTCCCTCCCCGTGCTCCACTGGAAGCCTGAGGGCAGCTCCTGGCCCTGGATCCTGCCGGACATTCGGGCCATGGGATGGCCCCACCTGCCCAGGGACTGAGGGAAATGGGAATAAAGGAGCTTAAAAAGGTAAATCCTGACCAGAAAACAAAGAATGTCCTGTGGAGAGAAGATGGGGGAGAAACTGGATGGGATTGTCCAGATGGAGAGCCCTGAGCTGCTCTGCCATAATTGGTATTTATGAAGCAGGGGAGAGCACTGGCACCGCCGAGGTTCAGTGCCATGGCAACTGCTGCTGCCAAAGGATCGATAAATAAACAAATGCAGAGAAATAAATGGCAACAAAGGCAGGATGTGGGGGAGCAGTGCCTGCTCCTGCTGTCCCCAGGTTAAAGTGCTGCTGAGCAGAGAGAGGAATAAACTGCTGGGAAGCCAAACTGCAGCTGTGGCAGGGAGCTGGGATTGCCTCAATCCGTTTATTCTCCACACCTGGGGGAGCTGCAAGGGTGGAGGCCGGGCTGACACAGCCACAGCTGCTTTTAGGGGCTTCAGCATTTCAAAATCTGAGCTTGCAGCCAGGAGCAGGAGCAGTCCCCAGGCACCACGAGTGCTGCCTGACACCACTGTTCCAGGAGCTTTCCCTTCAGAGGGAAGGAAGTGGTTTGAGGGTTCTATTTTTTCGAAGAACTGTGGCTATTTTGACCAAGGGAAGTTGTCCTGTTCAAGAGAACTCTGAGTCAGGGCTTTCTGCAAGAGAAAAAGTAGTTTAAAGAGTAAGTTAATGACAGACAAGCCACGTGCATCTCTGCTGGGAAAGCAGAACCAACCTCCACCCTCTTTTGATCTATTTTGGGGTGTGGATTAGAGGAACCACAAGGGTCCCTTCCAACCCAAACTGTTCTGTGATTTTACAGCCCCGTGGAAGGCTGGAAAAAAGCCTGACAGATGGAACACTGCTTTTGTTGTTGTTGTTGTTTGAGGATGCTGGTGATGATGCTTTGGTTTAACAATCCAGCCTGGAAGAAAACAGCACAGCTGGAACCAAGGGAATCACAGAATGACAGAATATCCCCAGCTGGAAAGGATCCACAGGGATCATGGAGCCCAATCTTCAATATTCACTGGGAAGTGTGGAAATGTACAGATGTGTTACAGATAAAATCCAGATGAGAGCAGGAATGGGGCACTGCCCGTGGCACTCAGAGCTCTGGGCTGGTGACAAGGTGGGGCTGGGTCAGAGCTTGGGTTTGATGCTCTTGGAGAGCTTTTCTAACCTTATTAATTCTGTGGATTCACAGGTTCTTCCTTTCCTGTGGCTTGTTCTAAGAACAATGAAGATTCCTCTCCTGCTCCCCATGTGCACCCCCACTGGAGGCTGTGCTGTCCTTTGGGCAGAGCTGAATTCCTGCTGAGGGGGCACAAAGCCACCCAGAGGTCCCTGGAGGTGAGGCTCGAGGTCTCCTCCTTCTCCTCGTGCCCAGCTTTAAACCCAGGAGCAGGAGCTGAGCGGGGCTGGGCTCGGGAGGAGCCTGGCTGGGCTGAGCTCAGCCGGGAGCGCTGGCCCTGGCAGAGCTGTGGGCTCAGCCCCGAGGGCTCAGGGGCTTTGTGGGCTCAGTCCCCGCGTGGGGCTGACCCCGAGGAGCACAGGAGTGGCTCGTGTCCCCCTCGTGTCCAGAGGGACACTCAAAGGCCAGGTTGCAGCAGCTCAGCCTCAGGAGAGGCACGAGGCCGCTGAGGAAGGAGGATCTGAGGGGGCAGGAGAGCAGCTCCAGGAAATCTGGGTGCTGGGGGGTTGTTGCCACCTGGGTCACTGCTCAGGGTCTCTCCACTGCTCTGATTAATGCAGGGTTTCATTAAGGCCCTCAGAGCTCCCGTGGAGGCTGTTGGTTCTGCCCCCACAGGAAATGAATTGGTGTGCTTGGTAAAATGTGCTGCAGTTAATATTTAATGCCATGGTTGAAAGAGAAAATGGAAACAAAAATAAATTACCTTTCTTCAGTGCTTACAGCAGTTTAATTTCACTCTGCAAACACTTAGAATAAAAGAAACACCTTTCAGACTCCAGCCTGTGGAATTATTAATGTCTTTATGGGGGTAAATGTGCTGTTTGTGTTCTCCCAGGCTGCAGAAACCAGCCCATGGAATAATTCAGCGGGGCAGGGGCTGAATTTCCCTGAGCTGCCCTTCCTGCTGGGAAAGGGAAACATTCCAACCCTTTTCCCCTCCAGGGCCACCTGCCCTTCTCCCAGAGCCTGTGGGGCTGGGAGGAGCAGGGCAGGGTCCCACGGGCCCATCCCAGAGCCCATCCCAGCACGGGTGGGAGAGGGGCATCACTCCACTTTTCCCATGACTGGGCTGCCCGGGGCAGGCTCCAGCCCTCAGGAGAAGCAGCTTTTCCCAAAGCCCCTGCCCAGAAATCCCTGGAGAAAAATCTTTGTGAAAGAGCAGGAAAACAAGGGACAGACATCAAATGTCATTGATTGGGTCGTGCTCCACAAAATCCGGGGGATGCTCCGATCCAGCACGGAAACCAAACCCAGCTGGGATCCAAACCCTACTGGGATCCAAACCCAACTGGGATCCAAACCCAGCTGGAAACCAAACCCAACTGGAACCCAAACCCAACTGGAAACCAAACCCAGCTGGGATCCAAACCCAACTGGAACCCAAACCCAACTGGGAATGAAACCCAACTGGAATCCAAACCCAACTGGAATCTGAACCCAACTGGAACTGGAATCCAGCATGGAATCCAAACCCCACAGGGTGTTGGGAAGAGGTGCTGGAGGGAGCACCTGCATTCCATGTGGGCAGGTGCTGAAGGCAAAGGCTGCGGTGACCTTTGCCATGAATCACTGTGACATCACCGTGAAATCACTGTGACATCCCTGTGACATCACCGTCATTCACCATGATTCACCCTCTGCCATGGAATGTCTGGGTCACCCCTTCTCTTCTCCTCCCTGGAAAATGCCCCTCCAGGGCTCAGCATTTCCCCTTTTCCCATGACTGGGTGGATTTACACAAAACTTGGAACTGGAAGTAGGGTTGGAAGTTGGACAATGCTGTGACAGAAATAGATTTTCTGCTTTTTTATAATTAATGTTTGTTTTTAAAGTTTTTTCCCTCCTTTTTCAGGCTGTGCTCATCCTTCCTCTCCTCAGCTGAGCTCTGCAGCCTGCTGAGGCCCTGACACGAGGAGCCAGCCCTGATTTGGTGCCTCTGGGCCTCAGCCAAGTCAGGCTCTTCCCAGGTACGTGAGCTGCCCTGACACGGAGCCTCTGGAGCTGTTTTGTTTCCCGAGTGGCTCTGGCTCTGTGGTGCTGTGGAAGGGATGGAATGGCTGCAGCTCCCAGGGAATGGCTGCAGCTCCCAGCAGTGGAATGGGGAACGAGCTCACCCAGCTCTCAGCAGACACTTGAGACCGAGGGGGAAAAAGGACAAAACAGGTGAGATTGGGACAAAACCATCCTTTTCCAGAGTTTTCTCAGCGTGGCCACAGAATATGGCAGAGAAGGGCATTTTGTGGCTGTCAATCCAGCTGGGAACCACTGGGCTGCTCTGCCTTGGAGAGCCTCACTGGGAGCTCAAGGAAATTAAACGTGCTTGGGTATTAAGTAACATCAGAAAACTTAATTAAAACCCCCCATAAATAGTGTCAAAGCACAAATAAAATCTCTGCTGCCTCGGGCTCAGCCCTCGTGGGCTGGGTTCCCCTCTGCCTTCGGAGGGGGAGGATTTGCAGCGGGGATGTTTTGGAGGAGACATAAAAGCTTCCCAAAAAAGGAATAAATTGTGGCTCTTGTGCTTAATTTACAGTGCTCCATGATCCTGCTGGGAAAGGCAAGGTGCAGCCCTGGGGCTGGGCTGTGCCCCGTGTCCCTGCCAGGAGCAGCTTCCAGGACAGCCAGCCCGTTGGGAATGGCGCTGGAGTTGTGCAGAAATGGGAATTGCTGCTGAAGTCATGCCTTAAACGTGACAGGGACAGGCAGGGATTGCACCCAGTCACCCACCCAGCCCATTCCCAGTGCACTTTCTGGGGTGTCGGGGTCCCCAGAGCTCTGTGGGGTCAGGGCCACCCAAGGGGGGCTCTGGGGGGCCCAGCTTTGCCCCCTCCCCTGCCCTGTGCATGGTTCTGCTCCAGCCCCGGTGATCCCAGAGATCCTGGTGATCCCCAACCCTCAAAACCCATCACAAACCCCAAGCCCAGAGCCAGCAGGGCCCTCCAGGCAGCCTGAGCCCCCCACAGGACTCCATCCATGGTGGGGGGGGTGTGGAAACCCTGGGAATGAGAAGTGAAATCAAAAGGTGGAAGATCCCGGAATGCCAGACTGGTTTGGGTTGGGAGGGAGCTTGAATCCCACCCAGTGCCACCCCTGCCATGGCAGGGACACCTCCCACTGTCCCAGGCTGCTCCAGCCCCAGTGTCCAGCCTGGCCTTGGGCACTGCCAGGGATCCAGGGGCAGCCCCAGCTCTCCCCTGTGGGTCTGGTGTGAGTGAGGGGCTCTCCAGGAGCCGGGGCTGAGGCATGGGGTGTGCACAGAGGGGGCCGAGCCCTGGCTGTCCCCATTCCTGCCGTTCCCAGTGCTCCCAGTGCTGCTCTGGGTGCCCTGAGCGAGGCTCCCTTCCCGGGGGCTCAGCCCGGCCTCCTCCCCGGCAGAGCCTGGCAGCTGCTCCTGCTCCGGGGCTGTGGCCATCGTCATCCCTCGGCATTCCCTGTCACAGGGGATCTCTCCGCTGGGATTTTTGCCTCTCTGGCTTGTTCTGCTGCTCCCGGAGCGCTGCCATCCCTCTCATCCCTGGATCCTGCAGGTGGGATGCTGCCCCCGGCCGCACAGACACTCCATCCCCCTGGACGGGCAGGGAGATCCTCTGGAATCCCGGCCGGGGCTCTGCTCCTGCCCCGGGCTCTGCCCCTTCCCAGGGCTCTGCTCCTGCCCCGGGCTCTCTCTGCTCCTGCCCCGGGCTCTGCCCCTTCCCAGGGCTCTGCCCCTGCCCGGGGCTCTCTCTGCCCCTGCCCCGCCCGTGTCCTGCGGGACTCCAGCGGCACAGAGCCGGAGCCGGCCCCGCTCCCCGGGGAAGCTGGGACGGGACGGGAAGCTGGCTCCCACTTCACTGGGAGCCCTGGAAGAGCTGAGCTCTGCAGTGGGCCAGGAACAGGCTGGGCTGGTCCCTCTAAACCGCAAAATCCGTCGTCAAAAGGGAAAAACGCCTCAGAGCCTGCGAGCACGACGCTGACTCCCAGCTGGAGGGGAAATAGGGATGGAAGGCGGGGATGTTCCCCTGGGAAGTGTCCGTGGGCTCGGGGCGCTGCTGCAGGGCTGGCCCCGCAGGGCACGGGGTGCTCAGCTCAGCCCCCGCGGCTCTCGGCACCTTCACCTGACCCAGGTGTGAGCAGGGGCTGCCAGGAGAGGGGAATCCGGGAGACCTCCGGGATTTCTAACCCCAGAATCGCAGCCTGGGCTGGGCTGGAAGGGATGCAGAGCCTGTCTCGTTCCGTGTGCCAGGGCACCTCGCAGAGCCAGGCGGTGGCAGGAGCACCGAGCCGTGCCCTCCCTGTGACACAGACAGTGAGTGATGTCCCCGTCATTGCACAACCCGCCCCTGCCGGAGCCTGCCAGCATCTTGGGAAACCTCGCCAGGATTTCAGCGCGGCTCCCCGTGCCAGAGTAACACCGTGTCCTCAGGCGGGAGGATCAGCCACAAACAGCTGCAACCACAAACCAAACCCCACAGGGAGCTCCGCGGGCCACTCCTGCAGCTGTGCTGTGCCCAAATCCCCTGGCAGGTGTCACCTGCCACAGGTAAATCCCCACCAGGGTCAGCAGGGACCAGCAGCACCCACGGGGCTCGCCCCAAAGCAGGGCCTGGGGCACTTGAGGGACATCCCAGGAGGGATCTGATGGGGCTTTGGCTCCAGCCCTGTGGTGCTGGACACAAAAAGGGAGGAGAACCGGTGGGAAGGCCACAGGTGGCACTGCAGCACTGGTGTCCCCAGCGGGCTGGCTTTGGGAGCACGTGGTGACATCTTGGCACGAGCAAACCCAAGGGCTTTGGGAATGAAGCTGGGCTGTGCTGCAGCAAGGCAGTGACAGTGACAGCCTCCAGGGCCAGCCTGGGTGGGGCTTGGTGACACCTCACTGCTGGCCGTGTCACACCAGCCCCTGGAACAGCAGCCCTTGGAATGCCAGCCCTAGGAACAGCAGCCCTTGCACTCTCACCACCCTTTCCCAACGGTGGCAGCTCATTCAGGGAAAGGTCAGGCCTGGTGTGAATCCAGGGTGAGTCCCCCGAGAGGCGGTGCTGGGAAGCAGATTGGGAATGTCCCATGGGCACCCCGTGTCTGCTGCCACCCTGAAATCCAGGGTCACGCTTGCACAAACCCCTCTGATGTGGGAGAACAGCTTTCATTTTTGGGGTGTTGCTCACCCCGGGTATTTTGGGAAGGAAAAGGCCATCAGGGTGCCAGGCATTGCTAAATCCTTGTTTTGTCAGGAGAGAGCAGCTGGTGCTCCAGGGGCCGTGGAGCTCCTGCCGTGTTCTTCCTTCAAACCCAGCAGAGCTCTGAATTCCCAGCACTGAGGAACAGCTCTGGCTGTGACAGTCACAGCCACAGGCAGGACCAAGGTCTGGATGCAGGGAACTCGCCACGATGTGCAATGCCTGCCTGGACACCCCAGGGA
Organism: Ploceus nigricollis; assembly: GCA_013399945.1. NCBI lineage: Eukaryota > Metazoa > Chordata > Aves > Passeriformes > Ploceidae > Ploceus > Ploceus nigricollis. Next base: position 16,214 of record VXBC01003790.1, read on the forward strand.
CACCCCAGGGACACCCCTGCGACACCCCTGGGACACCCCTGGGACACCCCTGGGGATCCCAGGTTGAGAGTTTAGGGATGGGAAAAGGGCATTGTAAATGCAGTTGAAGGCAGGTGACAGGGTGATGTCAAGACATTTATTTTAATATGCTAATTAAAATTATTTGTGTGAAAATGAGGGGAATTTGGTCCCTGGTGTTTCTAAACACAGCTGGAGAAGATGATGGAATCACAGCAGGAGATCAGGCAGCAGCACGGAGGGATTTAATTCCAGACTCACACTCCCAGGTGGCATGAGCCACGGATAACTGATGGCCAGGCGGGATGGGGACCCTTGGATCAAGGGGGAAACTGGAACTAAAATGCCCTCCTGGCCAGGGGCATCTGGTTGGGGTGAGCCTGGTCACTGCAGGGCCCAGCACAGAGCAGGGGGGACACGAGGGGACACATGGGGACACCGACCCTTCCCGAGGGGGACCTTCTGCCCAGCACCGGGCAGTGCCACTGGGAAACTCCTGTCAGCCATGAACTGCATGTCCCAGGGCACTGCAGAGGTTTCTGAGCTCACCTGCACCTGCTCTGAGCTGTGCCAGTGCCCAGCGGCCCTGGGGACACGGGGGACATGGGTGCAGTGACACCGTGGGTGCAGTGACACCATGGGTGCAGTGACATGTGGGTGCAGTGACGCCATCACCGTGAGCAGGCACATTCCCAAACGGGGATTGCAGCTCACCCTGCCTGGCCCCTGCTCCTCAGAGCATCTGGAGCCATCACAGTAGCCAGGCTGGGGCTGGGACACTTCAGTGCCACCGCCGGAGCCATGGGAGGCTGTGCAGAGTCACCTCCATTTGTGTCTGTTTGGGGTGAAAAACGCAAAGGAAGGGACACCTCAGTGTCCCACAGCACCTGCTCTGCACTCTGCCCTGGGAAACAGCTCCGTGCTGGCTGCCAGCCCCGCGGGACACCGGGGACAGCAGCGACATTGGGGACAGCGGGGACACCGGGATACCAGGGACAGCGGGGATATCGGGGACAGCAGGGACACCGGGGATACCGGGGACACTGGGGACAGCAGGGACACCGGGGATACCGGGGACACGGGGACACAGGGACACCGGGGACAGCGGGGACAGCGGGGACACTGGGGACAGCAGGGACAGCGGTGCCCTTTGCGGGAGTGTTTGCTGTGAGTGTCCCCGCAGTGCCACGGCGGCGGAGCAGCGGCTGAATGATTAACCGTGCCATTGTTGGGAAACCGCTCCATCCCTCCTTTCCCACAGCCGGGGCACGGGGCCAGACCCGCCCGGGGGGGCCGTGCAGGGCCAGCAGGGAGTGGGGACAAACTGCGACACGGCGCGCTGGCGCTGGCTCCGGCTCGGCTTTCCCGCAAATTAACGCGGACGGACCGGCGGGGGGGGCCGCGGGGCCGGGG
>VXBC01003790.1:17914-29094 GCA_013399945.1 Ploceus nigricollis
CCTGTTAAACCCGGCCCCGGTCGGGGTTTGCGGGCCTGCAGCCCTGTTAAACCCGGCCCGGGTCGGGGTTTGCGGACGTGCAGCCCTGTTAAACCCGGCCTGGGGGATGGCCGGCCGGGCTGTCCCCAGCCTCTGTTCGGAGCTCCTGGATGGGACTCCCCGGGAATGGCCCCCTGAGCCCGAGACGCAGCTGTGCCCCGCGGGCACACCCTGTCCCCCGGCAGAGGCTCGGTGGCTCCTGATCAGGGTGACAGAGTCCTCCCTAACGGGTGCAGGGCATTTCCAGCAGCCAGGGTGTGCTCCCTGGGTTCTGGGCTGTGCCTGAGCCATGGCACTGATCCATCCACCCCGAAGGATGTGAGCTAAGCTGACCTGAAGAAATTCAGGTTCGGGTGGATCTTTTATGCTCTGGGCTTTTTCCCATTGCATCTTTAGAGAAAATCCTAATTTTAACCGTGGTATTAACTGGCTTTGACTCTTGGTTGTTTTTGCTGTCAGGCTGTGCTGGGGGTGCCTTTGTACCCTGAACATGGAGTGGGACATGCCATGGTCACACTGCTGGGGGGGATGTCCCCACCAGAGGGGTGGGACAGAGCCACCTCCAGCAGGAGCCCTGCCAAGGTGACACCTGGAGGGAACCTGTCCCTGCCATGCTCGGGCTGGGCAGCCCTGGCAGCTGCCACTGCCACCACCACGTCCTGCTGCGGGCACCCAGCGTGTCCTCGCTTGTCACCAGCGGCAGGGGACACAAGGACAGGCAGTTCTTGGCTGTCACAGTGTAAACATCCTGGGAGGTGGGGCTGGGCAGCGGGGGCTGCTTCTGCTCTGGGCCACTGAGCCCTGCTGGCTTTCACTCCTGCAGAGAGCTGGCCTTGCCCTGCCCTTGGGACACGTGTGTGCCACAACTGCTTCAGTGCTTCAAGGAGCCACAGAACCACAGAGTTACTTGGGTTGGAAAAGACCACCAGGATCACTGAGCCCAAGCTTTGGCTGATCCCCACCTTGTCCTCAGACCCTTCCTTTGGGTTGTAATGTTTGAAGTTTTGGCTTTTACAGGTCCCCAGACTGTTCCTTTGGTTTGAATGTTTAAAGTTGTGACACTTACAGGTCCTCAGAGCGTTCCTTTGGTTTGAATGTTCAAAGCTGTGGCACTTAGAAGTCCCCAGACCATTCCTTTGGTTTGAATGTTCAAAGCTGTGGCACTTAGAAGTCCCCAGACCATTCCTTTGGTTTGAATGTTCAAAGCTGTGGCACTTAGAAGTCCCCAGACCATTCCTTTGGTTTGAATGTTCAAAGCTGTGGCCTTTAGAGGTTGCAGATCCCTCTCAGTCCCAGGAAGAGAGGCCCCAGTGCCTGTAATGGGGAGGGGCTGGAGGGAGGCTGGCATCCAGCCGGGTTTGGAGCATTCCCCTCCTGGGGTGATGCCCTGGGGTGGTTGGGCTCTGTGCCAGGGCACTTCCAGCCCAAAGCCCTGTGGGTGCAGCCCCCTGGCTCGGCCCTGGCTCAGTGAACCATCTCTGGGCTGGGCATTGCCCAGGGCCCAGCCCTGGACGCTGGTGGGATGTGCAGTTCCCTCGGGGTGGGGCTGGGCACAGCTCTCTGGTGGCACTGCTAGGCTCTGACCTCCCCCTGAGGCCAGGACGGGACAAAGCCGTGCCCAAATGTGGGCAGAGGGTTTCCAGGCCTGTTTTTGTCTCTGTTCCTTGAGGCCTGTTCAGAGCCAGGGAGCTACAAACACATCAGGCAAAATCCAACCTGTCACATAAACCACGAGCTGCTGGGAATGACACCCTCCACTGGAAAGCCACTCCAAGTGGGGATGAACCCTTCCCTTCATGTGTCAGCCCCAGAGCTGCTGGAAATGCTGAGCTGATGTGTCCTGATGGATGCATGGAAGAGCTGTGGCTCCTTGGAGCAAACAGCCTGTGTGGGGAGGGGGGGCAAGGTCTGTCCAGCCACTGTGTTTACAGAAACAAAAATAACTGGGGCTTCTATCCCCGGCCACGACGGGTTCTTCAAACAAAGCAGCCCCAAACATAAATACATTGTCTTTTACAAAATGCATTTGGGCATATTTGACATATTTCATATTCAGAGCAGCTCTTTCATGTTGTGCCCTGGAGTGCAGGGGGGGCTCAGCTCCTGCTCCCCCCTCAGTGCTGGGGCTGCTCTGTCTTGCTGACAAGCCTGGCCGAGCTCAGGATTAATTCTCCTTTTGGCTTCATCCCTGAACAGCCCGAACTGCTCCGANGGTGCTGGCTAAGGACAGCCAGCCTGTGCACCCAGGGGGACATGCAGGGTGACACCCAGGGCTCTCTGGGGATGGCAGCAGGGCTGGGAAGGGCAGAACTGCCCACGGGGAGCAGAGAAAGCCCTTGGGATGCAGGGCTGGGATGGAGCTGCAGCAGCAGGAGCAGCACAGACCCTCCCAGCACAGCCCAGGCGGTGCCCAGGCGCTGCCCACGCTTCCTTCTGCCCCGGGCCAGCCGAGCCGTGGAGCAGCAGCAGCAGAGTTAATTTGTAAGCCACGCTGTGCAGGGAAAAGCTGCAGTTTATGGTGCCCAGCAGGAACCTGCAGAGCCTGACCTGTGGGAGCTGCTGGGAGAGCTGCAGGGCCCGGCCTGGACACACCTGGCCAGTCCTGCAGCCCTCAACAACAGCCTGGGAAATGTGCCAGGGAAGGGACCGGAGGGGGAGGGAAACTCCATGAAGGACCTGGAGCAGGGTGTGATCCTGGAAAACACACTTCTGTAACACAGGGCTACATGGATATTGGGAATTAGGAATTCCTCCTTGTGAGGGTGGGGAAGCCCTGGAATAGAATTCCCAGAGCAGCTGTGGCTGCCCCTGGATCCCTGGCAGTGCCCAAGGCCAGGCTGGACACTGGGGCTGGAGCAGCCTGGGACAGTGGGAGGGGTCCCTGCCAGGGCAGGGGTGGCACTGGGTGGGGTTTAAGCTCCCTCTCAGCCCAGCCCCGGCTGGGATTCTGTGGGATCCCTCCCAGGCTCCTGTAACCCTGGGCAGAGGCTGGTGCATCTTGAAGGAGCTGTTTGTCCTGACAGCACAATTGTAGGGGACTTTCTGCTGTCTCTGGGCAACCAGACCTATCAGCTCAGCTCTTCCTGTGGCTGCTGGAGATCAGAGAGATTTGCCTTTTGTGGTCCCAGCTCTGTCTCTGCCTTCACAGCTCTCCTGTGTTCTGCTCATTCTCAAACCCGGATTCTGTGTTGCCTTTTGTTGCTTTTTCAAAAAATTGAGATCAAACTGATAAAGGGAAACTCAAACCTAGCTGTTCAGTGGGGGCTGGGGCTGGCTCCGGGTGTTCCTGCCATCAACCTGGGAAATTTAATTTGGCATCTTGTGGAGTTCCCATCCCTGGAGGTGTCCAGGGAAGGCCTGGATGTGGCACTCAGTGCTCTGGGCTGGGGACAAGCTGGGGATTGGTCACTGGTTGGACTCAGTGGTCTGGGAGGGCTTTTCCAACCTCAGGGGTTCTGGGATTTGCCTGCCTGGAACTCCTGTGTTAGTTCAGACCCCGTGGCAATCAGGGATTTCCCATTCTGCTGGGCTGGGCTGGGGTTGCCCATCCCAGTGCTGCTCCCCTGGGTCAATCTGACTGAAGAGCTCAAAAAGTTCCTGTTAAAATTCCAAATGCAAAAAACCAGTAAAATAATAGGAATAATGGGATAAAAACATGGGAACAGCCTTGGCAGGGGGGCTGCAGATGATTCACCTCTGCTGGGATACTGCAGAGCCTGAGCAGGGGTTGGGGTGCAGGTGTTGTGCTCCCCAGGGGATCCCTGGGCTGGAATTCCCAGCAGAGCAGCTCCCACAGGTAGTTCCTGGATCACCTGGCAGATAAGATCTGCTCTGGCCCAGCCCCAGCAGCTCCTGCAGAAAGCCAGCACACACCAGGGTCACTCCGGTTTTTATTCTCGCTGGTCCAACACGCTCGGCTTTGGGACACACACCAGTGGCTTGCAGGCAAACCATCATCTCCAGGTGGATCTTCTGTAGAGATCCTACAGCTCCCAGAGTGCCTCAGGGAGAGGAACAACACTGAGGGAGCAGGCTGAGAAGGCACTGTTACAGAAACACGCCACAAACAGAGATTCCTGTGCCAGGAACATGGGAATGGAAGCTCCCAGGTGCACTTCAGCTCCTGGGATCGGGTTTAGGAAGGGCAGCCCCTCACAGAGACATGGCTGGAGGGCAGAGCTCCCACTCCTGCTCTCCTGGAAACAAACGGGAAGCTCCCATCCCCTCCCATTTGGACAAGGCTCCCATCCCCTCCCATTTGGGCAAAGCTCCCATCCCTTCCCATTTGGACAAGGCTCCCAAATCCCTTCCCATTCTGATGAAGTACCTCCTTCATTTTACCTGAGCACCGAGGGATGGAAGTGCCCATCCCAAACACTGAATATTCATGACAAAAGGCATTGTTTTATGTGAACTAGAGTGAAACCACCCCGATATTAAGAATCAGCTGCCCTGAATCTGCTGGAGGACCCTTCCAGTGTCACATTCCTGGTTTTCCATGCGGGATCCGTGGTGCTCAGAGACACAGCACCCCGCTATTCCTATAAAGGAACAGATCACAGGGGTGGATTCCCTCTTCCTCCCAGAACTCCTGTACAGCCTGATCCCAGACAATCTGGGAGCCAGGAATGTGCCGCCAGGGCTGATGCAGGCAGCTGAGGTCATCCCGACATATTTCACAAGTGAGCGGCTCTGCTGAGCTCTGTCCCAAAGGAAAAGTACACAGAGGGAACAAAAGGGATCCTCTGCACACCACAGGCTTTTTCCAGCCCCAAATCATTCCAAGAAAACAGTCTGACTCCAGCAAGGCACTTTTTTAAGCAGAAAGAGCCCGTATTTTCCCTCAAAGCACCACCCAGTAACTGAAGCACTGATGAACCTGCAGTTGTTACACCCAGGAGTAGCTCAGCACAGAGCAAGGTACAGCAACTCTAACTAAAAAGGCATTTAATCTATTAGTTTTAGGCTGGGTCTTCAATTAAAGCTAAACCTTGGCTTTTAGGCTGGACTCAGACATCATCTGGATAAAATCAGATTTATGTGGACAAGAATCAGACAATGCAGAACAAAAGTAAAGGCACAGATTCTTTGCTGAGGAGTTACTTTTATAAACAAATTAAATAGAGTAAAAGTAAAGGTTTTGTGCAAGAAACTCCTCACAGATGCAGGACTTCATTTGCCTGTAAGACCCCTGAATTCCACAGTACCTGGCACATGGAATATCAACTATATTTTATTGTGTTTGCATTTAACTTCACCCTGAAGGCCACAAAACAGGAGACATGAGAGGCTGTCAGCTCCAAAAGGGTGAAGAAAATATGTTAAGACACAGCTTTTAAAAAAATAAGCCTCAGATGTGGCACAAATGGGTTGGAATTGAGTTTGTAACTAAACCATGGAAGTTTCTTTGGGAAAAGACCTGACAAATTCACACACTCCCATCCCCTGCTTCCAGTCTGCTGCAGTTTAAAACCTCCCAGAGCTGCCACATTTGTGGCATTTGGAGGAGGAGCTGAACTCTTTGGGATGCTGCTCTGGCCACTCTGTAGGGCACTGTGGGAACAACGAGTGCCATGGCCATTCCTCACAGAGCATTTGCTGCTGATGGTAGCCCTGGACAGGAGCACTTCCCAGGAGAACAGCTCCCGTGGGAGCCGTGGGTCTGGCTCTGCAAGCCCCTGCCACTGACCCCAGGGGGAAAGCAGCAGTCCCCTCTCCAGCCCCTCTCCATCTGCCCCCAGCAGCTCTGAGGGTGCTGTGCAAGCAGCAATTCCAGCCTCTCTGGGCACTCCACAGGCTGCCAGGGAAAAGTCAGGGATTTCTCCCCTTGGCCCACTGCTAATCCTCCTCAAGCTCCCGTCAGCTGCCACACGGATGAGTGTTTATCAGGACACATCTGTGACTCAGGGCACTCGTGCTGCCTTCAGCTCTTGGAAGGGATGGATGTTCCATCACTGCCACAACCCCTGCTCACTTTTAAGACACTGAAATCCAATCAAATTTCATTTTTTTCCCTTATTCCTGTGGTTTCTCTCCCTGTCTCCCCTTGCCCCTCCAGAAAAAAGGAGGAAGGACTCTGAAGGAGATAATGTTAGTATTAAACATTCTCAGGAGTGAGTCCCTTCAGTAATTCCATCTCTAGAATCTGTTCCCTGTCAGGAAAGCAATTTTTTCCCACCTTAAAGCAAGAGAAGCCCCCTCAGGCTCTACTTTAGGCTCACAAGGCCTCCCACTGTGCATCTCAGCCACGAGTGGCAGTGACCATGAACATCCTCATCCCGTTCTGCAGTGACCATGGAATGTCCTCATCCCGTTCTGCAGCTCAGCCACGAGTGGCAGTGACCATGGAATGTCCTCATCCTGTTTGCAGTGACCGTGGAATGTCCTCATCCTGTTTGCAGTGACCGTGGAATGTCCTCATCCCGTAGTGCAGCTCAGCCACCAGTGACCATGGAGTGTCCTGTCCTGCTGTATCCCAGCACTCCTGGCATCCTGCAGGAAGGATGTGGCACTCTGGGTCCAAGCAGTGACACCGTGAGGGGGTGCCAGCACGGAGCAGATTCCCAGGAGGGTCTCCAGGTGCCCTCAGCTCCCAGAGCTGTAGGAATGTTCCCTCAGGCCATTGTGGGAGTGTCCCCTCAGGCCATAGTGGAGTTTTCCCTCAGGCCATAGTGGAGTGTCCCCTCAGGCCGCTGTGGGATGTTCCTCAGGCTGCGGTGGAGTGTCCTGGGCTGTCCCCTCAGGCCATGGTGGGATGTCCCCTTGGGCCGCAGTGCGTGTCCCCTCAGGCCATTGTGGAGTGTCCCTTCAGGNGAGCGAGGCCAGGCGCACGGCCGTCAGCGGCAGGCCGCACTCCCGGGGCAGCTCCCAGCGCTGGGCGCCGCCCCGGCACGGCCCGGCCGCGGGCTCCGACACCATCCTCAGCATGGTCACCTGGCAGGGACAGGGAGAAGGGACACGTGTCACCGCAGCTGTGGCATCGCCGTGCACAGAGGCTGCGGCTGCCCCTGCGTCCCTGAAGTGCCCCACGCGGGGCTCGGACAGCCGGGGATGGCGGAAGGTGTCCCTGCCCGTGGAACTGGATGGGTTTAAGGTCCCTCCCAGCCCCAGCCTGTATGGGATTCTGTGGGAGGCTCCTGAGCACCTCGTGTTCCTGAACAGATCCTTTTTCTGCTCTCAGATCTTTCCTGGGCACGGCTTGGAGGCCCCAGCTGTCCGGCGTGCTGCCCGGGATCCCTGTGGAACAGGGCTGTTCATCACTGTGTGTGCTCCCAGTGCCACGGGGATGGATGCACCCCCAGCTCTGCCAGCCCCGGATAAACTGGCCCAAAACTGCTGGGAACAGCCCGAGGGAGCAGACCTGCTGGGAATCACTGCCAGTCCTGGCCTTTGGAAAGGGCCAGGCCAACCTGCCATCCCACAGGAAGCCTCCTCAGAGCTGTGTCACCACAAAGGTCACAGCTGGGCTGCTGCTGTCCCCCCAGGCTGGGACAGCTGGAGCCACAGTGACTGGGAGCAGAGGCTCCAGGGAGGATTTTTCCACTCAAAGGGATATTCTGGGTGCCAGATCAATAACCATGTGTTGACCTTGGAAAGCCTGGGCTGAGTCTGGAGGACAGGGCAGCATGGACAGCAAAGGAGAATGGTTTTTGTTTCTTTAAACAGAAGCAGCTGAGGATTCCACCCACGACATTTCACTGACAGAAGTGGCCATGGATAGAGCCTTGTGAAAACAGGGATGCAGAGCTTTGTAAAAACATGGACACAGACCCAGAGCAGAGCAGGAGCCACTAGAGCACGAGACCCACACTGCCAGAACCTGACTGCTTCCCTGGCTCTTCACACACTGTCCCTGCCCAGACTCTGCCATCTCTTTTTAGATGGAGCTCCAAAACCACCAGGCTAATAAAAATACACTTCCCAAGCACACAACTGCTGCTCATTTCTGGTTTTATTACGTAATATCCCTTTATTGGAGTAGTTGTTGGGCCAACAGCTGCTCTACTGGAAATTTTGTTTGTTTGATATCATTAGAGGTTGTTTATCATGGCCTGTATTGGTCTTCTAAATGGATTAAAAGCCTGCACAAGGCAGAGGAACAACATCAGGTGGAATAAAGTCAACATAATTCATGCCATTAAAAATCTGGCTCAAAATGCTGATGATTGGATTTATTCAACAAGAGCAGCTAAAACTTTACTGTTGTCATGAGTGTGGTTTCATACGTCTGTAATTTCTGTCTGCCAGGAGGGATAAGGAGCAGAAGTATTTTAACAGGAAGAGCAGCAGAACTTCTGAGCATTTTGGCTTTAAATAACTTGGGAACAACTCTGGGAAGGAAAAATTTTGTAGCCTGGAACTCTGAAGTTATTTTTATAATTCCAGGTTGTGCTGCAGCGGCGTTTCTGTGAAATCAAGGAACGGCTTGCTCCATTTCACCCCATTTGTCTGCTTCCCTCCAGCTCAGGGGCTATCCCAGAATCCCAGAATGGTTTGGGAATGGAGGGATCTCAAAGCCCATCCAGTCCCACCTCTGCTATGGGCAGGGACCCCTCCCCCTGTCCCAGCTGCTCCAGCCCCAGAGTCCAACCTGGCCTGGGCACTGCCAGGGATCCAGGGGCAGCCACAGCTGCTCTGGGCACCCTGTGCCAGGAATTCCTTCCCAATATCCCATCTAACCCTGCCCTCTGGGAAGCCATTCCCTGTGTCCTGTCAGTACATGCTCCAAAACAAACAGAAGGTCAGTGTGAACTGGAAACCAGCAACACCACACTGCAGTGGGGTGTTCTCTGTGAGTCCAACAAGCTCCTGTGTGCTTGGAAAAAGGAAACAATTCCTGCACTGTCTGCTCTCCTCCCTCCTTCCCAAGCCAGCAGAGAGCCAGACAGACGTGCAGGACACTCCAAGGAGCCCTCCAGAGCACAGCCACGATGTCAGAGCTTTCCCTCTGCTGCTAAATCACATTTGATTTTGTCGTTTACATCAACAGATCAGCTCTAAAAATACCGTGTGTGGCGAGGGCGTTGTTTACCTCACAGCAGCAGCTGCCAGAATCCATTAGTTCTCAGTTACAAAACTCAGATGTCTTTAAAAAAAACACAGAAACAAAAAATCCTCCTCTGTAAAGTGCCAGATTTCCATTTCAGCTTCATTTCTTACAACTGCTGAGTGCTGCAGCCACGGGTTAAATGATTGCTATGAGCTGGCTTTCACTGAAGAGGCATTTGCATTCCCCGTGGTCACTTCTCCAAAAATCTGGTCTCTAATTCCTGACTGCACTTCAGAGGTGTACAGAACAAGTTGGGGTGCATGTAAATGGAGGTTTATGCATAAAAATGGAGGTGTATTTATAAAAATATCCCTGCAGCCATGAGTCTGGATTGTGGGAACTCCACAGAAGAAGTTCCACACCTCCAAGTGCTGCTGCTGCCGAGGGAAGGGAGGTGCTGCTGAATTCCCTCGTGGCTTGACTCCTGCCTCTGAAACCACAGAAATGCCCAGGGCACCAAACCACCAAGTGGAATCCCTGCTTCCTCACTGATCTACCTAGTTATGAGGGAGGAGGAAACGCTTCCCTCATCTCAGGGCTCTCCTCTCATGCTGCAAGGCTGGTGGAACCCTCAGGGGTGACAGGACAAGAAGAAAACTCCTTCTCCAGCCAGAAAGAACCTTTCACATAACTTCAGCATTTCCTCAACCAGGTTCAGCCCATCCTGCTCAGAGAGCCCAAGAACCAATTTTCCTAAAATCCTACTAGTCCTTGATAGAATAACCCAGCCTTTTGGGATTCCAGACCCCCGGGTGTGCCTTGGTCCCACACAGCAAAGGTGTGGATTCTGCCTCCCCCAGTTCTGCATCAGGAGGAGGGGTTCTTAAGGAAGGAATAATAAAATAGTGGAAAGCAATGCAAAGATCCTTAAAGACCAGGCTGGACAAGCCTGGAAGGCTGCTGTAAATCAAACACAGCGGGCTGCCAGCACAAGGCACTCACAGAGCCACGGGTTGTGCGTTTTCTCAAAAAACACTGTTTGAAGTTTTGCTGCAAGGCGGGAGCACATAAAAGCCCCTAAATCCCATCTGGCTGCAGCGTCCTGCTCCCAGAGCCTCTCCTCACATCCCCCTTTTCTCCTCTGCACAAGAACCTTGTTCTCCTCCTGTTATCTCCGGTTCCTGCAGCTGGTTTCCCTGCACTCGGCTCTCCTCTGGGACCTCTCCCAGCTCCTCTCCTACACCCGTCCCACCCTCTGCACCCCCGGCTCTGTCCCCGTCCCCGTCCCCGCTGTCCTGTCCGTGGATGTCCCCAGGAGCAGGGACCCCCGGAGCCTCTCCCGCTGCCTCCTGCCCCAGAGGATGCCGAGGGCAGCCCGGGGGTGTCCCCGCTGTCCCGGACCTACCAGCAGCGGTGACCAGCAGGCCGACAGCACGCACATGATGCCCAGCAGCTGCAGCAGCGTCTCCGTGGCGATGCGGCCCCACCGTGAGCCGGGCTGCGCCGCGCTGGCCTTGGCGCGGCAGCGGGACACCAGCGCCTCGATGGTGGCCAGGTTGCAGGCGCCGGTGACCACGAGGGACAGCAGCCCCAGCGCGGCGAAGGCGGCGGCGAAGGCGCTGCCGCCGGCCGTGCTGATGAAGCACCAGGTGCCGGGCCACTGCAGCGCGTAGCGGCCCAGCCCGGCCAGCGGCAGCAGCGCGAAGGCCACGCCGGCGGCCCAGATGGCGGCCAGGCCGCGCTCGGTGGCCCGCGGGCTCATGTGGCTCGCGTACCAGTGCGGGGCGCGGATGGCCAGCGCCCGCTCCACGGCCATGGCGCTGGCGATCAGCAGCGGGCACAGCCCGAACACCGTCATGCTGAAGCCGAAGAAGTCGCAGAGGCGGCCCGAGGGGTCCATGGCCGCCCAGGGCCGGCCCGACAGGTACACGGAGATGACGATGGGGCTGGTGAGCAGCTGGCCCAGCATGTCGGTGAGCGCCAGGGAGCCGATGCACAGCAGGAACGAGCGCTTCCTGCGGCTGCCCTTGGCGCGGTAGCTGCGGGACACGAGCAGCATGGCCAGGGCATTGCCCACGATGCCCGTCAGCATCATGGTCAGCGGGATGGCCACGGACACGGCGCTGCCGCGCTCGGCCGCCCGGCCCGTGCC
>VXBC01003790.1:46223-56900 GCA_013399945.1 Ploceus nigricollis
CCCATGGCCTCTCCCTTTATTGGAATAAAGTAAAAGGACTCCTCTGTCTCCTCTTTGGACATAAACCTCTGGTGTTTGTGGATTAATTTTCCTGACCATTTCAAAGGTGTGTTTGGAGCCCAGAGGTGAGGTGCAGGATAAATAATGCCCCCACTAGCAGCGTTAATTACTGCGCTTCAAAGATCACAAATTTCTTGGAGCAAAAGCATTTAATGGGCAGGTGTAGGAGCAAAGGTGAGGCAGGTAAAAAGAAGATCTAATATGTATATTTGTAAAAGGCAGGCTGGAAAATGTTCATCATTTGGGAAGTGGTTGTCAGGGAAAACAAGCTGTGATTAACCTCTGCTGGGAGCTGCTCTCCTCACACCACCACTAACCAGGAGTTCTGGAACTCCTGCCTCCAGGAATGTCCATCCCTGGCATCCGAGCACCTCCTGCTGCCAGCCTGCCCCTCCCTGGAGGCTGCAGCCCTTCCCGGGAGCTTTCTGTGCTCCCAGACCTTCCTCACCTTTGGCTTTGAACCCCCTGCCCGTGGCGGGACCAGCAGTGCTCCCTGCAAGGCTTTGCACATCCAGTCACTCCTGCAAATATCAAGTTTTCTCCTTGAAGTTTGGTGTGAAGTCGACCAAAGTGTAACTTGGGCTCAGAAATCATTAACCCCTTCCCAGCAGTCGATTTGAACCACAATTTTCTGCTTTGTTCCTGCAAATGAAATGTATTTGCCAGAGCATCTCTTCCTCTGGCAATCTGCCTCCATGAACAAGTGCTGCAGTCTGTTCACACAGATCCCTGGCCATGAGAATGTGCCAGTTGAACATTTAAAGGGTGAGGAACAATTCCAGAAGAAACTGCACCGACAAGTCTTTGCAGTAATTTTAACTAAAATATTATTACTCTGAGCCCTGTTCTTGCTGAAGGCGTTGAACTGCACCGAGCTCCGGGGGCAGAATTTGGCTCCTCTGGGTGCTGAAGTGGCTCCTCACACCTGGAGTTCACTGCTGCTCTCTGCTTTTTGCATCTCACTGACAGAAAATATTTGCCTTCTTCTCCAAATTGTGTCTAACAAAACAAAACAACAACCAACCAACCAAAGAGGAGGGGTTTGGTGAAGGAACTGAACAGCCCGAGGAGGGAACAGCCCAGAGGGTCACTCTGGGGGTGCATCCCCCAGCCCTGATCCTCTGGGTGTCCAAGGAGATCCCCGAGCGTTCCTTGGGAATGTGGGAATTTGGGAATCCCACACAAGGCTGTTTGCCACCAGCAAAGGAGCCAGAGCCCACTCTGGGAGCCTCCAGCTCAGGAGGGTTTGGGGGCTGGCAGCTCAGCCCCTCCTCAGCTCAGAACTTCTCCCCAAGCCCTCCTGAGATGTACCAACCACACACTGCTGAGGCTGGGTCAGATCCCAAACTTGTGCCAAGGGGACGGTGCAGACACCGGGTGAGGCAGAGGTGGGGCAGGAGGGACCCCGGGAGATCCCGGGTGGGGCAGGAGGGACCCCGGGAGATCCCGGGTGGGGCAGGAGGGACCCCGGGAGATCCCGGGTGGGGCAGGAGAGATCCCGGGAGGTGCCGGGTGAGGCAGGAGGGATCTCAGGTGAGGCAGGAGGGATTCCGGGGGATCCCAGGTGAGGCAGGAGGGATTCCGGGGGATCCCAGGTGCGGCAGTTCTGTCCCCAGCGTGGGATCAGTCACCACGGCTGTGTCTGACCCCAGCAGAGCCCAGGGCACCCCTCCCTGCCCGAGCCCCTGCCGCCTGCAGGGTCCCTCCCCATCCCGCAGGGTGACTCTGCCTCCTCCGCGTGTCGCAGCTCGGCTTTTGGCAGCAGCAGGGGCTCGGAGCACGCTCTCCACGTTGCCATGGTTATGGCAGAGCCGTTCGCAGAGCCCCCTGAAGAAGGAGACAAGCCCAGGGACACCGAGAGCCGTCCCCAGGAGCACGGCGGGCTCGGGGCTCTGCTGCTGCCGGTGGCACCGCAGGGAAGCGGCGCTGAGGGACGGGAATCCACGGACAGCTGGCAGCTCTCCCTCCTCAGCGACCTCCGGGAGGGATCCAGCTCCACACCCGGGGCTCCCCTCCACAGGAACGTGCACTGTTCCCCATCCAAGCTGGAGGTATCAGGGAATCATGGACTGGGCTGGGTTGGAAGGGACCTTAAAACTTGTCTGGTTCCATGGCAGGGACATGGGCAGGGACACCTGANGACATGACAGCCCTTGTCAGAGAAACAGCAGAGCCCTGACAGCCTCTGCATTGAGCCCTCACCCAGCACTCCAGCATTAGCACTGCCTTAAAACAACTCCATTCATTATTCAAAAAGGGAAAAAAAAAAACAACCCAGTGAGATGCTGACAAAATATATAATTTTTTTTGAATCCTAAAAATCCACCTGATTTTGCTTCTCCCGTGCCTTCAGAACAACCTGTCTGGGCTCATTAAGCACTGCTTTATTTGTTGTCAGTGAAAAGCCAAGCTTGGGTCATTCTGCCAACGAGTGGGAGTCACTTGTTGGCCATGAATGATTCATAGCCCTGATTTTTAATAAAACGCTCGTGTTAGGATTCTACATATGCTCAGAAGGAAGGAATAAAAATCCCTGTCTCTATTTGCATTAGAATTTGTAATAAATGACCACGGAGAGATGAATTCTTGTGTCAGAGTCTCCCAGCAGAGACACCGGGGCTTGCCCAGGGTCCCTGGATCCTCTGGGTCCCTCTGGGTCCCTGGATCCTCTGGGTCCCTGGATCCCTCTGTGTCCCTGGATCCCTCTGGGTCCCTCTGGGTCCCTGGATCCCTCTGTGTCCCTGGATCCTCTGGGTCCCTCTGGGTCCCTGGATCCTCTGGGGTGCTGCTCCCATACAAACACTGCAGGGTCACAGTGAGCTCTGGTTTTACTCTCACTAAAAAAAAATCAACAGAAGAATTCCAAGTGAAGGCCAAGGAGGTGGAGTTCATAAAACCAGAGTCACAGCTGGTTTGGGTGTGAGGGACCTCAAAGCCACCCAGTGCCACCCCTGCCCTGGCAGGGACACCTCCCACTGTCCCAGGCTGCTCCAGCCCCAGTGTCCAGCCTGGCCTTGGCACTGCCAGGGATCCAGGGGCAGCCCCAGCTGTGCCAGGGCCTCTCCTGCCTCCAGGGAGGGATTCCCCCCTGCTGGCCACAACCCCTGAGCCTGAGCAGAGGGATCACAGAATCACAGAATCACAGAATCACAGAATAATGGGGTTGGAAGAGACCTCTAAGATCATCCAGTCCAGCCTGTGCCCTAACACCTCAACTAGACTGCAGCACCAAGTGCCATGTCCAGTCTTTTTTTAAACACATCCAGAGATGGTGATTCTACCACCTCCCTGGGAAGACAATTCCAGTGCTTTATTATTCTTTCAGTGAAAAATTTTTTCCTAATATCCAACCTGTACCTTCCCTGACGTAGCTTGAGACTGTGACCCCTTGTTCTGTCAGTGCTGCCTGGTGGAAGAGACCGACCCCCACCTGTCTACAGCCTCCCTTCAGGAAGGTGTAGAGAGCAATAAGGTCACCTCTAAGCCTCCTCTTCTCCAGGGATCAGCTGGGGCTGGTGGGATGGGGTGAGCCCAGGGCCTGGGACCCCTCCCCAAGCTGGGACAGCCCCCCAGCCCCTCCTCCAGGCTGGACCATGAATATTCAGAGATGTAAAGCAGCAGGTGCAGCAAGGCTCTGCTGAGGACGTGTTCAATGGAGAAGGACTCAAACAGCTCTCTATGCAAACTCCATCTGTAGCTTTTCATGGGATGTGGAGGGGTTTTTTAAATTAAAAGCATGATTTATTTTAAAAAGTACAGATACTCTTCTAAAGGATGGCTTTATACAATTAAATGGCAAAGTGTATTAAGGCCATTGATAAAAATGTAAAGATCTGAGTAATTTCAGGTTTCATCTCATGTTCAGAACAAAACCCTTGTCCTGTGCAGTTCTTCGTGTTCCATTTCCCATGGGAATGTTCTTGCTCACAATTACTCTCTTTCTTTTGGCCTCTTCTTCCTTTGTTCCCATTTCCCCTCTCTTTTCCCCCAGCTCCTACAGCTCCTTGTGCTTCCCCAGCAGCTCCTGGTGTTCCAGGGACTCACTGCCCACCTGCCCAGAGCCAGGGGGCAGAGCCTGAGCTCCCAGCAATGCCTGCTATTTCCATTTATCTCCCCAAAATGCCTTTACAACCCCCCCGTGCTCATCTTGTCTTCCATTAATTGCTGTTTGTAGAGTCCTGACGTTTACATAGGAAAATCCCAATATTTGGATCAATTTGTACTCCACAGATCTGATCCATTTACTGAGGAAATCAATGGATGTCTTGACTTGTGCCAGACACTTCCAGCTGACCAGAGCTTCCTCCAAAGGAACCTTCCGTGGGAGCTGTGGCTGCCCCTGGACCCCTGGCAGTGCCCAAGGCCAGGCTGGACACTGGGGCTGGAGCAGCCTGGGACAGTGGGAGGTGTCCCTGCCATGGCAGGGGTGGCACTGGGGGGCTTTAAGGTCCCTCCCAACCCAAACCATTCTGGGAATCTGATTCCATGGGGCCTGGATTAGCTGGCCTGTTATTTAGGTACATTTTTGTAGCAATGGTGTTACAGTCACTTTCCATCAATAATTACAACGTGTCCCTGTTGTGGAAGCAACAAATCCCTCCCACGGTGTCACCTGCTGTCCTTCAGGAAGGACAAGGGAGACCCTGAGGGGCTGGAGCGTGTCCAGGTCAGGGAAGGGAGCTGGGAAGGGGCTGGAGAATCCCTGAGGGAGCTGGGAAGGGGCTCAGCCTGGAGAAAAGGAGGCTCAGGGGGCCCTTGTGGCTCTGCACAGCTCCTGACAGGAGGGGACAGCTGGGGGGGTCGGGCTCTGCTCCAGGAACAGGGACAGGAGGAGAGGGAACGGCAGGGATGCACAGCCCTCTCCAGGAAGGAATTGTCCCAAATGCACAACCTGGCCCAGCCCCGGCACAGCTGCCCAGGGCAGGCCTGGCTCCCCATGCCTGGAGGGGTTTAGAGCCCTGTGGCACTTGGGGACACAGTCAGGGGTGGCCTGGGCAGGGCTGGGGATGGTTGGGCTGGATGGGCTCAGGGAATTTTCTGACCTGGAGGAGTCTGTGATTCTGTAAGGATCCGCTGATCTCCAATCCAGGAGCTGCATGGCTGAAGTTTCTTGCTGGAGCAGAAGTTTTGCCCCACACTCCATAATTAACAGTTGTTACATGCACTAACACTCATTGCTAATTACTCTTTAGGGTGAGCTCCCAATCAAAGCCTTGATTTAAACCCACATCTATTTCTCCGTGCCCTCTGATCCTCCAAAGCATGAAGATATTGATGTTCCAGTAATTAGCTGTTCCTGCCCTGCTAATCCATTAACTCTGTGATTCTGGGCAGGACAGGGATGGGCTGAGTCAGGGCTGAGAACAGGGAAATAAATTCCACATGCTGAAGCAGAAGGGCTGAACTCTGGCTCCTCACCAGCATTTTCAGCTGCTGCTGGTGGTGTTAATATTGGGAAATGTTGTATTGCCGAGAAACTGCTAAAAAATGAAAATAAATGTTGTTTCCAGGAGGTCCTGAGCATCACTGGTGGGAATGGATAAAGAAATGAATGAATGGTGAGGTGCATGGGCTGTGTGGCTGATAAAGGATCTGTGGGAAGAGCTGCAGCACGGTGTGGGTGGGAATGCACAGAGCAGCAGAGGCCTGCACAGCCAGGCTCCTGAATTCCCTAACCTGGCACGTCCCTCCTGCCCAGCCCAGAAAATCCACTTTCTCTGTGTGAGCTGCTTGCAGCAGGCTGCTCTGTGCTGCCTGTGCTGTGGGTGAGCTCCAAACTGCACCTGCAAAGGGAGAGCTGCTCAGAACTCATTAAAAAATGTCCCAGGGTCTGTGGAAAGGAGCTAAAATGAATAATGAGTCTGGTTTTAATTAATGCATGGAAATTTATCATAAGCCAAGGGTGCTGGGATCCAGGGGTGAGGAACACAAGTGGAAAGTTCTTGGGAAGGAATTCCTGGCTGGGAGGGTGGGGAGGGGCTGGGCTGGAATTCCCAGAGCAGCTGTGGCTGCCCCTGGATCCCTGGCAGTGCCCAAGGCCAGGCTGGACACTGGGGCTGGAGCAGCCTGGGACAGTGGGAGGTGTCCCTGCCATGGGAATGGGATGGGATTTAAGGTTCCTCCCAACCCAAAGCAGCCTGGGATTCTGGGGCTCTGAGATCTCACCAGCTAAAGCAGCTCTGGAGCAAACAATCAGCCCTAAATCCCTTTCTAGAGTGAAGCCTGTGCTTTGGGCACGTCTCAGAATGCCCATCAATTCCCTTGACATGCACTGCGTTCCTGCTGTTGGATTGTGTCTGTGCTTTCCCACTGAAATGCACATCATCCACACCCCCCTGCTCCAGGATCAGCTGGTTTTATTCCCCTGCCCAGGGGATGGGTGTCAGCTCCACCTCAGCAGCTCCAGCCACGGATGGATTTTCAGGGGTCCAGGTAGGGACCCGAAAGGGCTGAAACAGGAATGTTCTCCAGCAAAGCTCAGAGATTTCTGCTGGGGGTGGCACTTCTCCATGAGAATGGTTTTCTGGGAAGTGCTTCGTGTTCTTCAGACAAAATATTGAAGTTAAAAATCATTTCTCCCCCAGAAACTGTAGATATTATTCTTCAGGTCTTAGTTAAACTCACATAAATCCTGCCTTGAAGAAATCTCTGTATTTCAAGCTTCATTCTCAGTGATGTCAGGAGAGTGAATCTGAAAATTTGAGATCCATAGGAAACAAAAAAATCCTGCTCAGAGGCAGGACATGGAACGCCTTAAACAGCTCAGAGCTGGGAGAGCGGGGATGGATGAGAGGAAAAAGGGATTATTGTCAGTGTGTTTTGGTTTCAGCCACTCCTGAGCCACTGCTCTGCATTAAGGCTGATACCTGCGGGTGAGGGACTCTGTGTGGGGACTCCTGGAGATTAATACCCACATCAGCTGGAGCGGGAAAAGTGCAGGGATTTCTCTTCAGCTGGAAGAGATGGAGGCTGGGTATAAATCTTGTGGAAAGCAGCACAAAATCCTCCTCTGAACGCCTCAGTGAGGGGATGAACCCTGGCAGTCCCGGGGAGCTGGTGACAAACAGGGCTGGAGGGGTCCAGGTAGGGACCCGAAAGGGCTCAGGCTGCTCCAGGGAGGGTCAGGCTGCATTTTGGGGAGATTCCTCCTGGAAAGGGCTGCCCAGGCCTGGCACAGCTGCCCAGGGCAGGGCTGGAGTTCCCATCCCTGGAGGGATTTCAAAGCCCTGTGGGTGGCACCTGGGGACATGGGCAGTGGTGGCCTGGGCAGTGCTGGGGATGGCTGGACTCAGAGGTCTGAGAGGGCTTTTCCCACCCACAGCACGCTATGCTCTGTGGGTCCATGGCTCAGCCTGATGGCTGCCAGCAGAAGGAAAGGGAAACCAAGCTTGCAGCATCTGACTGCCCAGGCTGTGACCAGCAGCCTGTGGAGGCCACCGTGTCCTGCCCTGAGTGTGACACCAGGGAGCTGCCACCACCCTGGGCTGGATCCGAAGCAGGATGGGTTTGAGGATCCCAGACAGACAATTCCAAGTCAGGAGTGTCCTGGTTTGGACAGCCAGGTGTCTGCTGAGGAGGGCAGGAGCCTCCCCTGAAATGGAAATGCAAACCCCCTCCCTCTGAATTGTTATAACTGTGAAATTAAGGGGCTCTCAGGCAAAGATGTGGGAGCAGGAATAGCAGGTCCTTATTAGGGAAAAATAAAAATAAAATGAAAATGCAGTAACACAAACCAACACTGCCAGAGTCAGAGCAGGCCCTGGCCCCTGTGGGTCAGGNGTGGAAGAGATAAAGAAAAAACTGCCCCATGAACAGAGAGAACTGCCCCAGCTCTCACAGATGGGGACAGAATCACACCCCCAGGCACAGCTTGCATTGCAGCCTCAGACAGGACGTGTGGGTTTAATTCCAAAGTGAGCAGGATGTGCTGAGCCCACGTTGTTCCCACTGGGATTGTGTGGATCTGCTGCTCTTGTGCTGCTGGAGCATCCCCCTGGGGTTTGGGTCACCAACAGGAGCTGGCAACTCTCAGTCCATTGATGTTTAGCCCACGGAACAGATTTCCAGCCAGGCAGGAGCTGTGGGAGAGCGCTGGCATCAGTGCAGTGTCTGTGTGCTGCCAAGGCTTCGAAGCTGAGCATGGAGAAGAAAAATCATCTCAGGCCAGGCAGCTCCCAAAATACTCCCAGCCAAGTGGGCAGGCTCACGTTTCTGCAGACACTGGGACTGGCCAGGACAAATATCCCAGTCTGACAGGCATTCCCAGCCATCCCAGGAGAGGGAAACCTCCCCCTCCCCTTCCCTGGCTGAGGGAAGTCCCTGTCCTGCCCCCCTGCAGCCTCCCCACTGCATTCCCTGAGCTGCAGAGCCCTCCCTGGGCTGTCCCAGCAGTGCCAGGGCAGGGAGGCACTGGGACAGCCCTGGGACAGCCCTGGGACAGCCCTGGCACAGCCCCGGGCTCTGCGTGCCCATGGCTCAGGACAGGCTCTGTGCCCATCAGCAGGGGCTGGCATCCAGAGCCACTCACACCTGGTCACACAGCTTCCAAGGCCTCCTGACAAGGCTCCAGTGCTCAAGGCTCCTCTTCTCTCTTCAGATATTTGGGCTACATTGTTATTCTTAAATAATTTCTTTTATAATCTGATGAGTGGGTTGGAATTGAAGACAATCTTACGCCATTCCCCCCCACTTCTGTTTAGTTCTAACTATTCAAGGCCATTCCCAAATATTTCATTAATTAATTTAGTCTCAGGAGTTGCTATTTTTCAGCATCCAAATCCAATTGTTTGGTGGGTTTCAGTAAATCATCCCTGAAAGCTTTTTTTTCCTACTTAGATACTGGTTTTGCACAGCATCAATCATTCTGCTCGTTGACAGGAAAAAATGTTTTCTAAATCTGGCCTGCTTTATTGTTCTCCCTTACATAAACAAAATGATTTATGAAGTAAGAGAAGGGAAGGAGGAAGAGTTGGATGATCTTTTCAGCTCTATTTCTTCTTCATCTGCAGTTTCATGCACTTTGTTTTTCTCCTGGGCTCACGTTGCTGCTGGAGGAGAATTTCCACCTTGTGGTGACCTCTGTGCTGCTGCTCCTGCCCTGTGCCCTGGGACTGGGGAAATCTGAACTGTGAGGCTGCTCCAGGAGGTGCTGATGGGCTTCAACTGGGGCACTTTGGGCCCCTCAGGACGAGAGATGTGGAGGGGCTGGAGTGAGTCCAGGAGGGGACAGCCGGGGGGGTCGGGCTGTGCTCCAGGGAACAGGGACAGGAGGAGAGGGAACAGCCCCAGGCTGGGCCAGGGCAGGCTCAGGGTGGACAGCAGCAGGAATTTCCCCATGGAAAGGGGGGTCAGGGATTGGAACTGCCCAGGGAGGGTTGGAGTGCCCATCCCTGGAGGTGGCACTCAGAGCTCTGGGCTGGGGACAGGCGCAGGCTGGAGTCGGTGACCCTGGAGGATTTTCCAGCCCAGATGGTTCAGTGCCTCGGGGGTTCTGCCAGGGCAGACAGGGAAGGGGTGCAGCCTCTCCCAGGGCCAGAGATCCTTTCCCTGCTGCTGCCAGGGACAGCACCAGTGCCAGGCAGTGACAGCCCTGGAACCAAAATTCACCTCAGCTCCTCATCCCATCTCACAGCTGGGATGACACAAAGGTCAGAAGCCACAGCTCTTATTTCCAGCTGCCTTCTGTGTTCCTCTGGAGATGGAAGAGTTCAACCTTTAAGCCTCCCCCACAGCTCTGTGGTTCCATCTCCTTTTCTGAGGATTGTTCAATAGTAACAAATCCGATTTCTCCTCGGCAGCCGGCGACGCTCTGCTTCTTAGAAATACTTAAGAAGAAAGGAATCATAAAATATTGAACATATCACACAAGAGCTGCTTGTAGGACTCCAGTCACTCTGAAATAGACTTATTTTTTTTTCTCCTGAACAGAAACTCATTGTAAGGAACAAGAACATAAAAGGAGCAATAACAGATAACACAGAGCTGAAAAATTGTTTCTCTGAATATTAGAGGAATGTACTTATGATAAATGATCCTTCCCTGGTATTGCCTGCCCCAGAAAAATCTACCAAGGGCTGATGAGTTAAATCTCAGCGTTTTCCTGCCCAGCCTTTGGTGTGGAGCAGAGCTGGGGGGGANGCTCTGCCCCAGCACTGGAGGCTCTCAGCAGTGCCAGCAGTGCCCTCCCAGCTCAGGGGATCCCTCAGCACTGATAAACCCCACGGACAAACCCCANGGGCTCTGCTGGTGCCTCCCGGGGTGGGAATGCAGGGCTGGGCATGGACACAGGACAGCTGAGAGGCTGTGACAGTGACACCTCTGCCTGGCAGAGCAGCGGCAGCACAGGGACACCCAGCAACCCACGGAATGCAGGAGTGCAACAAGGTGGAGCCACGGAATTGTTGGGGTGGGAAGAGCCCTCCAGGATTGCTGAGAGCATCCCCAGCCCTGCCCAGGCCACCCTGACCCTGTCCCCAAATGCCACATCCACAGGGCATTGAAACCCCTCCAGGGATGGGGCTCAGCCCTGCCCTGGGCAGTTGTGCCAGGGCTGGAGAACCTTTCCATGAAGGAATTTTCCCAATATCCACCCTGAGCCTCCCCTGGCCCAGCCTGGGC
>VXBC01003790.1:69695-104727 GCA_013399945.1 Ploceus nigricollis
CTCCCCGCCCCCCCAAGGCCCCCCGGCCCCGACTGCCCCCGAGGAGCTCTGCCTCCAGAGCTGCAATCCCAGCCCCGCTGATCCCGGGTCCTGCCTGGGCCTCACAAATGTGCTGGGGGTTCTCAAAACGCTGGCTTCTGCTGGAAAAGGACATTGCTGACCAGTTATTGTGCAACCCCCTGGTGGATGAGGGTTTAAGGCTTCTGTGGGTCTGCCCAGGGCTGAAGGAGCCCAATTCCCCTCCCTGGTCCCTGGCAGCATCACTGGAGCTTGGTGCCGGGGTGTCCTAGGTTGCAAGGCAGGATATATTCTCTTTGCCACCTGTCAGAGGTGTGGCAGGTATCTGCTGTTCATGGGGCAGTTTTCTTTATCTCTCCCACAAACCCATCCTCCCCTGGGGAGACATCTGCTGTTAATGGCCATTGAATGTCCCTGCATGGCTGATAAAAGTTACAGCACCCACGGGGAGCTGCTCTGCCCAGAGGAGGAGCCCAGCATTCCTACCTGGATATAATCTGAGATTCTGGGACACCAGACTCAGCCTTTCCACTGGTTCCCAGAGGAACAGCTGGGGTGTCCCACTGGACCTTCAGAGGAAGACTCCACCCTTCTACAGGATCCCTGCTCTGACAGAACCACATCTGTCCCTCCAGGAGGATGCAGCCATTCCAGCCTGGACTGCCACCAACACCCTGACCAAAAGGGTGTCAGGTTGGATTCTGACTCTGTCAGTGGTTTCGCTTTTGTATTACTGCATGTATGTTTTTTTATCTCCCTTTTCCTAATAAATTGTATTTCTGGCTTGCAGTCTCTCACTGGTTTTGCTTTCAAACCAGAACAGGGGTCGTTATCAGAATTTATCACAGGAATGGTGCAGGAGTGGGGCAGTAATGGGATCTGAGTCACTGGGGTGATGCAGAAATGCAGAACTGGGAGCTGCTGAGCAAATGCTGATGTCCCATGGACAGCCCCGCACCCATCCGGGAGGGAGAAAGAAATCAAATCCCTGGGAAAGCTGTTCTCCCTGGTCACAGCCACCAGTGCTGCTAACAGGATTTCTGATGGCTGCTTTATGCTCCTCCCCCGCAGTCTGCTGCTCACAAAGTCACACTTGGTCACAGTTTGTGGATCTGCTCCGGGGTGTAAGGGAGCCGTGACCCCGGCGTGCCGGGAGCACAGAGTGCTGGGCTGCTGCAGAGCCCTGGGGAGAGCAGGGAAATCCACCAGGGAGCAGCCAGGGGGAAAGGCAGCCAATTCCAGAGGGAGGGAAGCAATTCCAGACTGAGGGAAGCAGCTCAGACACAGCTCCTGTGCTGCTGTGGCTCTGAGTCCCACCTGGCAGCCGGGCTGCCCCAGCTGGGTGGGATCTCCCCACTTCCCCATTTCCCTGCCCTGGGTGGGATCTCCCCATTTCCCCATTTATTTCCCCATTTCCCTGCCCTGGAGGGGCTCCCAGGGAGTGTGGAGTGCTCTGCAAGCAGAGGCAAGGCCAGGCTGGATGGGCTTGGAGCAGCCTGGGATGGTGGGATTTAGGGTCCCTCCAAACCCAGGCCAGTCTGGGATGCTAAAATGAAGAGGGAGCAGCTTTGGAATATTGAATTGTTTGGGCATTGGCCACGTGATCTGTGGAATTCCAGCAGCACCTTGGAATGGATGGCGGGCAGAGACAGAGGTTAATTTTATTTTATTTTACAATATTTTATATATTTAATTTAATCTAATTTAATTTAATTTAATTTAATTTTTCTTCTACCTTATGTTTTTTATTTTTTTTCTATTTTATGTTTTTAAATTTTATTTTATTTTCTATTTCAAACCGCTGGGCCAGGCCCTGCCATTGGCCACTGTCACCTCCCTGGAGAGCTCCAGATTGCCCTTGCTGTGCCAGGCAGGGGTCAGCCTGCACAGAGGAGGGGGAAATGGCTCTTCATTCCCTCAGCTGTGCAGACAGTGCCCATTTTCCTGTCCTGATTTGCAGTTTCCCCGGAGGTGCCTCCCCTGGTCCCCAGGAATGCCTTTGCCTGGTTCCTCCCTCTCCCAGCGCTGCCCTGCAGAGGTGGAGCTGCCTCCTCCCTGCCCCACTCGCTGCTTTTTCTGGCGGGATAAAGATTTTAACAGAATCTCTCCTTTAAATCTGTCCCTCCCTCGGCAGCCAGGGCTGTGAAACCTCCGGGGGGGTGAGAGGGTCATTAACACCGTGAGATAATTGTGTTTATTCCAATTGCACTGCTCACAGCTCAGCACAAAGCCAGCGCTGCCTCCTAATTCCTGATAAATCACCTCAAAAACACACTTTCATTATTCTCAGCGAGTATTTTTGTTTTTCTCGGCTGTTTTTGGCTCTAATCTCGGCTGCATCACTCAGGTGTTATTGTGTGCCGGCTGCTCCGTGCTGAGCTGGGTGTTCAGGGTTTATTTGTGCCTGGAGATGGGCTGGTGAGGTGATGCTGCCCCAAGCCCCGTGCTTGGGGAGGGGATGCTGTGGGGTGGGAGCAGCTGAGAGTGCCCCAGCCCTGCTCTGCAGAGCCTCCCCGAGCGGGCAGAGGTGCCCCAGCACCACGGGGCTGTGCTCAGGGTGGGGCTGTGTCCCTGGGCTCCCCGATGGAAAACAGGAGGGAAAATCCCAAACTCTGCCAGGGCAGAGGGACAATCGACAGCTCCAGGCTCCCAGAGACGAGCTGTGCTTGAATTGAGGGGCACTGCAGCATCCCAGCCCTGCCTGAGGCTGAAGGAGGGGACTGGGATGGGATCCTGGGGAGAAATCCTTCCCTGGCAGGGTGGGGTGGGACTCCCAGAGCAGCTGTGGCTGCCCCTGGATCCCTGGCAGTGCCCAAGGCCAGGCTGGAGCAGCCTGGGACAGGGGAAGGTGTCCCTGCCATGGCAGGGTGGCACTGGAGGGGATTTAAGGTCCCTCCCAACCCAAACCAGTCCGGGATGATTCCATGTTCTGTCCTTGCCCTAATCTTTCACTGAGCTCGGGGTGGGATGTGCCTCACAGCTCTGGCTCCACCGGGCAAAGTCCATTTGTGAGAGAACATTTCACTCACAGATGATGCCACCAGACCATATTGGGGCAGCATGTCCTGAATATCTTTCAGATATCCCGAATATCTCTCAGATATCCTGAATATCTCAGATTTCCTGAATATCTCTCAGATTTCCTGAATATCTCTCAGATATCCTGAATATCTTTGGCCACTCAGATCACTCCAGTGCCAGTATCAAGCGAGGTGCCCCAGAAAACACAGGTTCCTACACTCAGCCCCGTGGGTTATTCCAGCATCACTCACTTTTTATCCTTTTTATCCTCCTGCACTTAGAAATCTGTCTGTGGAGAAGAGCTCCTGAGCACATGATCATTTCCCTGGAAGTGGGTATTGGATTCCATGTGCCAGAGCTGACAGGGCACGTGGCAGGAGCCTCCCCCGCAGCACTCACTGTCACCACAGGCACCCACAGCTGCTGGGGGATTTTGCTGATGGCTGTAGATGAATATGAGGGAAGAACTCGGTGTAAAATAATCCCATCACCTGGGAATGGGGGGAAAAGGGCAGGAGCAGGGCTTGCCAGCACCCAGCTTGCTGTTTGGGAGCTGCCTGAGGAAAAGTCAGGGCTGTGCTCAGGCAGCTGCTGCCTGGGGCAGCTCCTGGGCTCCAGGAGCTGGGCTGGGATCACCCTGTGGCCCTTCCAACCCGGGATGTCCTGGGGTTCTCTGGTGCCCCCAGGCTCCTCCTGTGCCCTGGTGCTGCCCTGAGCCCCCCCAAAGGCAGCCCTGGGCTCTGAGCAGGGCTCAGGAGCAGGGAGGGACTCACCAGCTGCACTTTCCAGCCTGGGCCATTCCCCTGCCTCAGCCAGGGATGTAAAGGATCCCAGAATTATTTGAAGCCCCTGTCTTTATCACACAAACAGTTCTTGCTGCCATGGCCAGTCCTGCAAGAGGAGAATGCATTCCCCAGGAGAGGCAAAGGCTGTCAGGGTGCCCTGCTGTGCCCTGCTGTGCCCAGGACGCTGGTGAGAGCAGTGCCCTGAGCAGGTCCAGCAGCAGTGACCAAAGCAGCCCCACGAGCCCCAGGCACAGCTGGAGCAGTGGCCCCAGGGTGGCAGAGGTGGCCCAGTCCCAGGTGTCCCTGAGCCCAGAGCCCAGCAGTGCCACACCCCAGAATCCTGGGGGTTCAGAACTTTGTGTCAGCAGTGACAAAGCTCCTTTCCTTCCCCTTTCCCCGTTAATTCCACATTAATTAACAGATGACTTTTATATGTACCTAGGAAAGGTGTGTTTATTTTAATTAGGCAAATTGTGAATGCCAAATGACAGCCTGCATTTTCCTTCTGCCCATTGCTGTAGAGCAATATTTCCTTTGGGAAGGCATTTAAACCTCCTCCCAGCAATTTAAATATTTTTATGTTCTCTTCACAGCGATCTCTACGAGATTTGCACAGACAGCAGAGGTTCCAGGGCTCACCCTTCTCTGTGGGCTGAGCAGGGGCTGCAGCCTTGCTGGGGAGCCAGAAGTGGCTGCTCTAAGGGCATTGCTAATTAGGGACCATTAATTAGGCAGGTTTAAGCCTTACACACACAGACATCAGGTGACTTGTGACATCAGGGACTCTGGCTGTGCTCAGCCTGTGCTGTCCATCCCTGCCCTCATCTGAGTTAGAGCTGAACCCAAACCCCAGGGCTGAACCCAAACCCCAGAGCTGAACCCAAACCCCAGAGCTGGATCCAAACCCCAGAGCTGAACCCAAACCCCAGAGCTGAACCCAAACCACCTCTCCCTCTCTCCTCTCCATGTTTTTACTCCTTCTCACCACTTCAGTGCACAGCCCTTTCCCAGCCCAGACACCCTCATCTCAATTGTTACATTTGCTCTTGGGGCACTTTTTATACCTGCTAGGGTGTGTTTTACCTCTGTTGGGGTTGATTTTCTATCTGTTGGACTACATTTTCTCTCTGTTGGGGCATTTTTGAGCTGTTTCCTGTGGCTGCCCTGGAATCCCAGGCCAGCTCCCGTGCTAGGTGGATACATATCATCTATCTATCATCTATCATCTATCATCTATCACCTCTCTCTCCCTCTCTCTCTCTCTCCCCCCCAAGAAGGAGCAGAGTGCCCAGCACCAGCTGTGAACAATCTGGCTGGATGAGCTTTGCAGGACACTGATGGGCCACTGCTCCCTGGAATTCCTTAGGAATAATGGAGGAAAAGCTGCTCCAAACCCCATCTCCATTTGGGATGGTTTTCCCTCCTCCCCTGGAACTCCAGGAGCCTTTCTCAGGACACTGGAGGTTGAAGGAGCCACAAACAAGATCTCCTCATCAGCCTGGGCTGGGTGAGCAGCCCCAGTGAGCCCTCAGGGGTTCACTGCAGGAGGATGGGACTCCTGGGATGCTCTGCTGGAATTCCAGCTCTCAGTTTTATCCTGGAACTGCACTTTGTGCCACACATTCCTCAGGAACCACTTCACCCTGTGTGAGGCATTTTGAAAACTAAACTAATCCTGTGTGTTCCAGTTTCACAGTGAGCATCACTTTCTGAGAAACAGGTCTCCCCTCCTTAAAAATGAATTCTTCACCTTTAGGAAAGAACTCCACCAGGTGCATCATTTGTCTGGCTACAAATCTAATTTTAAAGTGAGGTTGATTTTCCACTAGATGTTTTTGATTTTGGGGAGGAGGAGGGCTGCCAAGGCTTCCTCAGGGAGCCACAGGAATTCCACAGAGCCCAAGAAACCTGAATCTTCCAGCACCTGCTGCAGCCCCCTGGAAGGTCACTGGGATGGTCACATTTCATTGGGCAGCTCCTCTCTGTCTCCGTGGGAGAGATTTCTAAAGTTAATTACGAAATCTTTCCCATTAAATATTCAGCAACACTTATTTTTGAGTACCTCAGCTTTAATTTATGTTCCTTGAAATTTTAATATCTGACTTTAATATTTAATACTGCCCTGAGATGGGTGTAGGAATTTAAAGTCCATGCTTTGAATGAAAGGAATCCTGGATTTCTTTATGGAAAAGGCTGAGAAGGAGGGTTGAGGAAGGGGTCTGTCTTGAAAGGCTCCAACTCTTCCTTCTTTCATCCTACACACGTGCATTTTATGTGGAGGGGCACTGCAGGGCTCACTCTGCTCTAATTAAGGCCTCTCATTTATTAAAATATCTTTAACACACTTGCAGCACAGTACCAAAAATGGGAAGCATTATGATAATTTTTAGGGTTGTTTCTTTCTTCTGGGAGGGGGATTAGCTGCCCAATTAACACACACCATTAATTTGTGAGCTGCACTTGAAGCAAAACGAGTAACACAGGATTTGTGGAATTATTTGAGAATCTACATGAGAGCCAAGAAGCACAAAAGCACTTGGAAAAGTCTCGTGAGCTGCTGGGGTTGAGCTGCAGGTGAGCCTGGAGCTGGCTGAGCCCGGGATTGAAAGGGTTCAGGGTAAGGACAAGGTGTGGGGCTTGCCTGGGGGAAAGGGAAAGGGAAGGGAAAGGGAAAGGGAAAGGGAAGGGAAGGGAAGGGAAGGGAAGGGAAGGTAAGGAAAAAGGAAAAGGAAACCCCACTGGAGGGTGTGGGGCCAGGCTGGGGGTGCTGGTGCCAAGGAGCACCATCAGAGGATGAGTGTGAGCATGGAACAGCAGCAGGACAGGGATGGGCACAGAGGCTGAGGGATGGGAAGAGCAGCTGGGGCAGTCCTGCTGCTGCAATTTCCTGGTGCCAGAGCTCCTTATGGCCACATCTGATGCTCTCAGATGCTCCCTCCCAGCTCCTGCTGCCCCATTCCCAGGGCTTTTATTGTCCCCAGGGATGTGCCCTCCCTCTGGGCTCAGGCACTCCTGGTGACTTTGTGGTCATTGTCAGATGTGGGGGTCACTGAGGTGGCTGTAAGCCCCTGCCAGGGTCTGCATGCAGCACTCAGAGGGGTCCTGGAGCTGGGTGGGATCAGGGACAGGATGGGAGCAAGGGGCTGAGGCTGTGCAGGGCAGGTTTAGCTGGGCACTGGGGAAGTTTTCATGGGAAATGCCAGGCACTGGAGCAGCTGCCCAGGGCGGTGGTGAGTCCCCATCCCCGTGGGATTTAACAGCCCTGGGCATGTGGCACGTGGGGACTCGGGGCAGGGCTGTCCTTGGCAGTGCTGGGGATGGCTGGGTTTGAGATTCAGAGGGCTTTTCCAGCCTGAACCATTCCAGGATCCCATGGGATGTATCCCATTCATTGCAAAGGAGAAGAGGCTGGCTGTCAGCTCTGATGGCAGTGGTGGTGTTTAAATCCTGCAGCTGTTGTAGATCCCTTCCAGGGAAAATTCCATTCCATTCCATTCCGTTCCATTCCATTCCATTCCATTCCATTCCATTCCATCCCATCCCATCCCATCCCATCCCACCCCACTCTTCCTGAGAATGCCCATCCTGCAGAACCACCCTGCTGCTCTCCAGGGGCTGGGGATGTTCCTGCACAGCAGCCTGGAGGGGGGATGAGGCTGAGCTTGGCTTTGAAAGCTCAGAAAATGTGATTTTATGACAGAACTGGAGGCAAACCCTGTCCTTTCTCCTGGGGCACTTTGCTGAAGTGATCCTGGATCCAGGGACTGTCCCTGTGGGAAGATGCAGCTCAGGGAAGGGAGGCTGGGGAGCAGGAGCAGTTCAGGCTTGAAGAAGTGACAAAGAAGGGAAGAGTGCGAGGCCTCTGATGGAAATTCACCAGCTCCCGGCTGAATAAGGAGCTGTGAATCTCTTTGAGTGCAACAGCTCTGCCAGCTTGCAAAGGAGCAGATGTGCTCACAAGATGGATAGTTGCAAATAGTCAAAATACTGTTTTTTGGGTGTTTTTGTGCTTTAGTGATTATCTTTTTTCATCTAAAATAAATCCAGATTGTGCATAGGCTGGAAAACAAAATAACAATATTTGGAGAGTGGGAGTGTTTATTTAACAGGTGGCCTATTTAGCAAATGGTTTACTCCTACAAAAATAATATTCCTGCAGGATCCTGCAGCAGTGATTGGGAACATCTGAGAGCAGGAAGGCATTTTGGGGGGTGATTGCTTCGTGTGGGCTCGGGGTGGGCTGGTTTAATTAAGAACATCTGCAGGAGCCCTTTGCTGCGTGCATTTGCATCTCTAATTGACTGGGAGGGGGTGCTGGGCCCTGGAGAGTCCCCCCTTCCCTGGGAGCAGGGATGGGTTTGTAAGGGATGCCAGGATAGTCCCTATAACAGGGCGTATTCCTGTTATTCCCAGGGATTTATCCTGTGGAGGGAACAAGCAGGAAGGTGCCCTGGTGGAAAAGGGGAAGGGCAGGAGCTGAGCTGATCCCAGCATTTTCCCCAAGGCTGTTTTGTGGTGCAAGTCGTTCTTTGCCCCTCAGTCACCAGCTCCAGCCTTGGAGTCTGCAGAAAATGTGGAGGGATTTTGGGACTTTGAGGGATTTTGGGAGTTTGAGGGCTTTGGAGGACGATGGTGTCCCCAGCTGGGGCCAGGGGCCTGCCCAGCTCCCCCCAGGCCGGGTCCTGCCCCAGAGCAAAGCTGTGTTTGGATGTTCCCTGAACTGCTGTGATCCCTGGCTGGAGCCTGAGCTGGGAGCTGTTTAATAATGATATTTTGGGAGAATTACACACAGAGCTGGCTCCCTCCAAGGCCTGGCTTCTGTTTTCAGCTGGTGCCTCTTGACATTCAGCAAATCCTAATGACTCCATGCTGTGGGGTTTGTTCACCTAAACCATAAATCACCCCTCCAGAGGCACTGTCCATCCCCACTGGATGATCCTTAGGGCTCCTTCCAGCCCAAACCATTCCATGATTCCGTGATAAAGTCGCTGGTACTGAGCAGCACCTGCTTTGGGGGGCTCTGTTTTGGTTTTGCTTTCCTGCCTCAGCCTGTGGAAAGAATTCTTGTCCAAAACATTTGTAATCTATTGGAATATTAAAGCACTTGTCAGAATTCCTAGGTTTTTCCAGAGGCCTGAGCATTAAATTCAGGTAAAGTGCCTGTGATGGCAGAAGTAATGATCACAATAAAATGGTTATTAAATTAGAGCTGCCCTAATTCTTGACATTCATTTGAGGTCTCCCCCAGTATTTATCTGATTTGTCATTTACAGCAGTGATGCCATGGTTTTGGGTGGATTTTGGGAGGACCAGAAATGGAGGAAGTTTTGGGATGGGGCAAAGGCTGGGCTGTTCTTTTGCCTGGAGGAGACCCTGGTGAAAGGGGAGGGGAAGAGCCTGGCAGCAATCCTGGCACCTTCCCCCCATGGCACAAGAATTCCTTTGCTCCAGCAGCAGCTGGGTGAGGAAGCAGGGAAAGGAACTGAATTCAGGATCATAGCTCTCAGAGAGATGAAGGCGTTTGGAACGCTCAGAGCCAGGGCCCGTGGGCTCCATCGGGATCAGAGCCGAGAACAAAGCCCAGCCCTGCAGTGGAGCCCTGCTCCCTCCATCCTCTGGGAAATCCTCCTCTCCTCTCCTCTTCCCTGCTGTCCCTGTTGTCCTGGTGGCCTGGGGCTGCCGCTCCTGCTGCCAGAGCAGCCCGTGGTGCTGGATCCCATCTCAGAGGCACTCAGTGAAATCCTCTCCTCCCTGCTCGTGCTCATTAACCTTTACTGCAGCGCTGATTCCCCATCCCAGCAGAAGGTCAGAGCCCTCAGCTGCGTTTTTCCCGGGGAATGAAGTGTGTGATCTGCACTCTCGTGGAGAGAAACGCCCCGGCGGGAGCGCTCTGAGGGCTCTCACTGCGGGAGAGGAGCCCGGGGTGATTAACGCCGGGAATTAATTAATTCCGAAATGCTCCTCCCAGCGGGGCCTCCTGCAGAGAGCTGCTGGAGGGGCTGAACAGAGCCAGGCACCCACCGGGGCTGCGGGACAGCAGGGACGGGGCGAGGCTCAGGAGCCCCTCCTGCTCCCTGTGACATCGGCCACTCTGTGAGATCAGCAGTTCTGTGTGACATCAGCCATTCCATGTGACATCAGCCCCTCTGTGTGACATCAGCCTCTCCATGTGACATCAGCCATTCCGTGTGACATCACCCCCTCCCGAGGGTGGCAGGACAGCCGTGTCCAGCTGGGGAGGGAAGCTGGGCTGAGCCCAGAGAACATCCCAGAGCTCTTGGGTCTGCTCAGGTTGAGCTGGGAGCCAGAGAAGGTGGGAGCTCAGCCCTCTGAGCACTGGGGGGACTCGGCCGTTGTCTTGGTCTGATTCCTTCTTTAGGGTCCAGGGAATGGGCTGGGAGCTCAGCCTGGGCTCAGCCTCCTCCTGCTCCCTGCCTGCCCCTTCTGCCTTCTGGGGAGAGAAGAGGACCAAGAGATGGGGACCAAGAGACATGGAGCAAGAGAAGAGGACCAAGAGACGGGGATCAAGAAATGGGGACCAAGAGGTGGGAATGGAGAGAAGGGACCAAGAGATGGGGAGCGAGATGGGGACCAAGAGAAGGGAACTGAGAGAAGAGGACCAAAGGACAGGGATCCAGAGATGGGAATGAAGACAGAGGGATAAAATCACAGGGACCAAGACCCAGCGTCCAAGGCTTCAGGAGCAGCACACAGGAGGGTGCCCTGTCCCATCACAACTTGTCTTCCTGCCACTCCTAACACAAAGTACAGGGGAGGATACGTGCACCTGTCCTGCTAAAAGTCATTTCTAAACGAGTCACGGGGATTTAGGATCCATAATTGTTGGCAAACAGACAATAAATCCTCTTTATACAGAAAACAGTGGCAAGTGAGAGCTGTTGCTCCCCTGTCCCAGCCTCCCAGGCTCTGCTTTTAAACGTTTTTGGGGAGGGATTTGCAGTAATTTACTCCAAAGTTAATTTTTTTCCCACTTATGGTAAAAAAATGTGAAAAGGTCAAGGATAATGAAAAAGCAGTGAATTTGAAATCCTGTGGAAGAACAACTCAGCGCTTTTAGCAGCTCACTTGAACGGGGGAGGAAAAGCAGCTCCTTCAAGGCTTGAAAGCTTTGCCAGCCTAATGAACCGTGCTGCCTCCTGCGGAGCCCAAATTCCTGCAAGGAGCCCAAATTCCTGCAATCCCGGGCTCATTAGTGGGGTGGAGCAGCTCCTGCCTGGCCCCACCTGAAGGGACACATCACAAATGCTGAGCACCTCTCAAAGGCTGCCCCTCCACGCCAGAACTGCCCCCCTCCGAAGAGGATGGGCTGTTTTATGTTTAAAAAGGTACAAAGCAGAGGGAGGGGAGCGTGGCCCTGCCATGCCACCCTCAGCCACGCCCTGGAAAACGAGGTTGCTGCTGGTCCACCTCGGCCTGGAGGGCTGCTCTCACTCGGGGCTCACGTTTAAGGCTGTCCTGGCGATTAATGGGACCAGTGTGCCTGGCTCTGATGGGGCTGGGAGGGGGACAAGCTGGTGGTACTGCACAGAAATCACAGGGTGTGTGTGCCAGCTGGGTGGGGTTTGCTGGGAAATCCTAAAAGGAGAGAGCAGATTTCCCCCTCTGGATACCAATGGGAATAAATCTCATCATTGCAGGCAGTTTGTGAGCTGGGAAAGAAGGGGGTGGGGATTATGAGTATTCCAGCACTGGGCTGGTGAGGGGAGCTCCTGTGGCTGGAGCAGCACTCTGCTGTCCCCTCCCTGTCCTTACGCTGGGGCTGCTGCAGAAGGGTCATTGCTGGTGTCCCCGTGCTGGGCTGGGGCACTGCCTGGAACGTGGGGTCACTTTGGCTGGGCTGCTTGTCACTGCTGCTCCTCGAGGGTTCCGAGTTCACTGTGGGAGAACCCAGGCCCTGCTCTGCCCAGGTTTGTGCAGGGAGGGAGCCAAGGTGCCCGGCACACTCCTGCCATCCCCGGGGTGGCCGTGGAATAAATTGGAGCAGCCCTGGGGATGACTCTGGCAGTGGGGGGTGATGGAGCCAGCACCTGGGACTGATCTGCACCCCCTGAACCCCCAGGCAGAGACCCCACGGCCTCTCCCAGCCCATGGCAGCCCAGGGCAGAGCAGCTGGGGCGGGTGGGAGCTGCCCCTGCCCATCCCACAGTGCGGATTTTCACTGACGGGAGCGCTCCGTGTGCCCCAAAATGTGAGTGACTGAGAACTCAGCTGATGAGAGGTGGCAAATATGCTGATCTCCACATTTTTTAACATGAGAATTTTCTAATAAAAAGGAGCCTTGGAGCTGTTCATGAATTAGGCATCAGGAGCCAGAACAATCAGCGCTGAAGGTGCCCCAGCAAAGCCCTTGCTCACGCAAAGCTCCGAGAGCAGGATTTGCTGAGAATCCCTTCCCCACCAGCCCGAGACCTCTGTGCCACTGCCTTGCCCTGCCTGTTTCCAGGTAGATTATGGGCTTTCCTGGCTGCAGAACAAATCCCTGCCCTGCCCTCGGAGCTCGGGGAAGGAACACAAACGAGGAGCCAGCCCAACCCCAGCACGGCCACGGTCCCTGCCCCACCACATCCCCCTTGCTCCTGGCCAGATCCAGAGCCAGCTCCTCCCTGTCCTGCCAGCACTGATTCCTCTGCTCTCAATACTGAGGTGGAATGGAGAGTTTTTAATTCCCGTTTTTTAAATTCCCTTTTTTGTCAACATTTCCTCATTTCCCAGGATCCCGCGTTGCCAGCTGCAGCGTGGCAGGAGCTGTGGGGAGGTGGCCCCATTCCCACAGCCCTGTGGGACTGAGAAACACCCAGACCCCTCACTCTGCCCCAGCTCCAAGGAATTTGAGTGTGTGGGGGGACAAGGGGGAGGATGTGGCAGTTTTTGGTGGCACCACAGCGCTGCCAGCCCCACAGCAAACCCCGCACTGCCAGTGCTGCAGTGCCAGGCTCAGCTTCATCCTCTCCCCACTCCTCCTCACACATGGCAGTTCATGCAAGGATTTCAAAACTATTGAAGATTCTTTTAAAAGAAATGCTTCCCCCCCTCCCCCCTTTTTTTTTTCCTCCAAAGAAACACCCCCCTCCATGGCAGCTGTGAAATATGGATTATTTACCTCCAGACTGGGCACCAGGCTGATCCAGCCTTAGAAGTAAATGCATATTTAGTCTTTAAGGCATATTTATCCATGTAAATACATATTTTGGTATACACATTCTTCATAACACAGTTCTGTGGGCTCTGAGGAGGTTTTGGTAGCAGAACATTTGCCATTGTCTATTTTGAACACTTGCTCAGAAAATGTGCAAAAAAAGCAGCTGTCACTGGGATGGGTTTAACACTCCTGGATCTTAAAAACAGCGTCGACTCTAAAAAAAGCCTATTGAAAAGTTTAAAAAAAGCTGTCTGGCTCTGAAGGATCCTGCCAAGATACAAACCCTTGAGAAACTGCATTTGTTCCCGAGTTGTGAGACATGCCTCAGCTGAGTGTCAGCTCAGCTCCAGGGCCAGCAGCCGTGTGACAGCAGTGCCACCGCTCCCTGTGGGGACACAGCCCTGAGCTACTGCCCGAGGAGGCCCTCCCAGCCTGGGGGCTCCAATGGGGCAACAACCCTGCTGGAAATACTCAGCTAAACCTCTTCTTTCCGTGTTGGGAATCCCCAGAGTCAGGCTGGCCTGGCAGACACGGGCGGGGAGCACAGAGCAAACCTTCAAACAGCTGCCCCAAGTGCCCCCACAAATGCAGGGCTGGAAGCAGCCCCAGCACCCTCCCATCCTGCAGTCCTGGCAGTGGCTGTGCTCGCTCTGGTGCCTGCTGTGGGAGCACAGATCCCAGCCTGTCCCAGCCCAGCTCACCCAAACCAGCTCACCCCCTGCTGCAGCTCCAGCCCTGCCCAAATCCGGGCTGCAGAGCCCAGAGCCCCTCAGTCCCCTGCCCCTCACCCAGCCCAGCCACTCCTGCCTCACACAAACCCCCTGGCACCCAGACACGGCTCCCAGGTCTGCTGCTGCTGTGGGTTTGGAGGTTTTTTTTGGGCCTGAAGAGAAGGGTGTCCCCCAAACGTGGGGCAGGATCTCTCATCTGTGCCACCCGGTGCTGGGGGGCAATGCAAACATTCAACACTTCACTGTATATTCCTTTTTTCATATTTAATAAAGCTGCTGTTCATTCTATTCTGTTGCTGGAAAGATCAGGTTCCAAATATCAGGAATCACCGGAATGCAGGGTTTGATCCAGCCACAGCATAGAACCCTCCCTCTCCCAGTTTTACACACATGGGTTGGGTTATCCATATCCTCATTTTTTTCCTTCATAAAACTGCACTGACACAAGACTTCCTGCAGCACCACTGTTTCTAGTGAATGGATTCTAAAATAGAGCACTTTAAAGCTGCAATACAAGAGGGATGGGGATATCAGGACTGATAAACTCATTTGAGGTGAGTTTGTACCCTTTCCTTGCAGAATGGGTTTGTTCATGTTATTCCAGGTTTTACAAAATGCCACATTTCTGAAAACAGCAACTGCTTGGCACAGGGCTGTAAATGATAAGAGAAATAATACAGTCTGTCACTGACCACATGCAGGGTGACCCAGGACGTTTTATTGCCATCTTTTGGAGTGAACATCTCTGTTTTCTCAGCAGGGACAGCAGAGGCACTGCACCTCCTGGGCCTGGGACAGCTCACACTGAGCCCAGGAGACGCCGAGTCCTCCCTGCTGAAAAAACAGGATCTTGGGACTGCTGAGTATCCCCAGGGCTCAGCTGGGGCTGCTCACTGCAGGACCTGCCGTGAGGAACTGGGACATTGGTGTCACCTCCTGGAGCTCAAACACAGGACCTGGGAGTGATCACAGTGAAAGTGGTGCTGTCCCACCCAAGGCAGTTTGGACAGGGCTTGGGGCAGCCTGGGATAGAGGAGGTGTCCCTGTCCCTGTCCCTGTCCCTGTCCCTGTCCCTGTCCTGTCCTGTCCTGGCGGGGGGGGGATGGGCTGGGCTCTGAGCTCCCTCCCAACCCAACCCAGCCTGGGATGGTGAGATAAGGATTTTGTTATTCCTGCTGTCAGTAGCTGTTGGTGAGCAGGTCAGGAGCTCTCGGGGCCACCAGGGGATGTGGTGCCCAAGGGCTGCTGGCCATGGCCACCCCAGTGAGGGACACAGGTGGCAGCTCTCAGTCAGGTGTGAGCTGAGAGCAGCACTTCACACCAACCCCCTGCAGGGCAGTGAAGGACAGAGCAGCATCTCTGGGGTTTCTGGGCTGATCCTTCAGTGTGTGCCAGCAGGGTCCCCTGGAGGGCTGCAGCGGGGGAAGGTGTGTGGGGGCTGGGAGGGCCAGCCCAGCCCAGGGGAGCAGGTCCCCCATGCCCTGCCTGCCCAGG
This sequence comes from Ploceus nigricollis, assembly GCA_013399945.1. Taxonomy (NCBI): domain Eukaryota; kingdom Metazoa; phylum Chordata; class Aves; order Passeriformes; family Ploceidae; genus Ploceus; species Ploceus nigricollis. The sequence continues at coordinate 84,905 of VXBC01003790.1, forward strand.
TGGCTCTCCCAAGCACGGCCAGGTGCCCTCAGCAAGAGCAGCCTCGCTGCTGCCACAGGGATATGTGGAGATAGAAAATTCTGCTTGATACTCCGGGGATTTGCAGGTGTCTCATGGTTCAAAGCATCCTTTATCATTGCTAAATCAGCCAAACCAGTACAAAATTGAGTGCAAGAAAAATACCAATTCACGTCGGCTTTGCCAGCAATACAAAAGGGACGCTCCTGACATTTACAGCCAGGTGGGAATTTGGCTTTAGGGGAACATTCCGACATTCAGAAGGTGCCACGAAATAATTTGAGTTCTGTTTTCTAACGGGAAATGTCGTTCTTACAGAGGTCACCTACTGGTCAGTGGTGGTGGAGGGAGGAACAAAAAGGAGTTGGTGCTGCCCTTGAGCTGAGCCCTGCCCCTGGAGCAGCTCCCTTCCCTGGGAGCCCGTGGCACCTCTGTCCTCACCGAGAGATCTCTCACGCTCAAAAGGATGCTCCAGCACTTCCCAGAACACATTCCAGACCGGTTGGAGAGGAAGAGGAAAGTCGTGTTTCATGAAGGCACAACCATGCTGAATTGGCAGGAAAGAGGGAAGAGAACAAAAGCAGTACTGCGCAACGCAGTTATAGTACAAGGCTCATTCTTGAAACCTGAATATCATGCTAGAAGAAAATCTAGATATGTGTAATATTTTGAAGAAATATTTTGAAGGCAATATTATTTGATTTTTTTTTTTTTTTTACTCAAAAAAGAACAAATGTTTTTTGTGTAAGTTTGGAGAGAATGCTAGTTGAGAAGGGAACTGAATGTTTGTATTGCAGCCTTAAAGAAGCACATTTTTACTGCAATATCCTTTTTTTGTAAACTACAGTCTGCGACTCAGCAGACCATGACTGAATGCTTCTGAAAACTTGTCGATTACAAACATGAAATCACAATTAATATCCTCTAAAAGTAATTTCAGAGTTCTCACGTCTTAAAAAAGGACAATGTGTACTGCTCCACAAGGTAATGCAGCTAATCAAAAAAAAGGAGTCGAATTAAAGTATTTACATAATGAGCAATTCTACAGAAGGCGATCATCCCCATGTAAGCACTGATTATATCCCACGCCGCTTTTAACAAACTCTACCAGATTGGATCCAGTCATCAGCACTTTCAGAGAATCCTTAAAAGCCTTTTATGGGTCTTTACATTTAGTGCAGAAGGATGTTCTTCAGGTAGAATATGCTGCTGAGGGAGGACAGCGTCAACACCAGGGACCAGCAGGAGAACAGCACCTCGGCGTGCCCGGTGATCCCGTACTGGGCTGTGCTGGGAGCTGCAAGGCAAGGACAGGGGTCAGTGGCAATTCCCTCTCTCAGCCCCCCACATTCTCCTCTTCCCCGAGTCGCTCTCAGCTGCCTCTCAGGGCAGCAGCAGAATTCCTCTGGAAAGCAGAGGGAAGGCTGCGAGCACAGCCCAGCCCTGCTGCCACCCTGCCCAGGGAACAGCCCCGCCCGTCCGGGAGCAGAAACTGTTTTTAAGGCAGGCACTTCGAAATGGGAGTGCTTCATTTTTAACCAGCTGAATAATCGATCCATTTTTAAGTTACTGAGCATGAAGATCTGCAGTGCAATCAATGAAAGGGGACTGGATTAAGCTCTCGTGGAACACAGCTCATCTTCTGCCCAGCTCCAGAAGCCAGAGTTTGACAATTGTGCTCAGCTAAAGGCATTAATACTCATTTTGAAGAAATTGTATTTATTTGTTTACCACAAAGCCGCTCTCGAATTCCTGGGTAAATGCACACGAAGTGCAAAGAGGGGAAACACAAGAAATCAGTGCTGAGGAGCAAGGGAGGAGCTGGTCCCTGGGACTGGGAATGTCCCAGCTGTGCCTCAGGGATGGACCTGGCAGACACCTTGTCCTTGGCAGGACAAGGGGAACGGCCTTAAGGTGGATGAGAGTTGATTTAGATGGGACATTGGGCAGGAATTGCTCCCTGGCAGGGTGGGCAGCCCTGGCACAGGGTGCCCAGAGCAGCTGTGGCTGCCCCTGGATCCCTGGCAGTGCCCAAGGCCAGGCTGGACACTGGGGCTGGGAGCACCTGGGACAGTGGGAGGTGTCCCTGCCATGGCAGGGGTGGCACTGGGTGGGATTTAAGGTCCTTTCCAACCCAAACCATCCCAGGGTTCTGTGAGAGCCATGGGTTTGCTCTTGGGAAGCCACAGGCAGGAGGGAGCACAAGGAGCTGTTCCCTCACCCTGCACCAAATCCTGTGTGCTTTCCCAGGATGCAGCCTCCCAGTGCCAAGCCTTGTTCAGCCCAAATCCTGGATCAGGTCCCAATCACCAGCGTGCCTTTGGTTTCTGTGCACACCCCTGCAGCCCCACTTGCAGTGTGTGACATTTTACTTGGCGCAGAGAACGTGACACAACCCGAAATCCTCTGCTTCCCCCCCGTGCAGAAGGGTTCAGGTAATAAACCCAAAACAAAACAAGATTAAACTTGGTTTTGAAGCTCAGTTTAGTGACTGATGACTGTGACTAACTGCAGGCCAGGGCACCTCCTCTCCTCTCATTAAAAAAGGACTTTCTGTGCTAAGTCAGGATGACAAATCAACCTTTAATTTATTACGAGGGCCGGGCGAGGAAGCTGAAGCATAGCACAGGTGCTGTTTCATTTTATGGCATGAAGAGAGTTTCCCCAACTTAAGGATAATTTGAACTACAGTAGCTATAAAAGCGAGCGGAAAATTATGTAAATCTGATTTCCTGCATATGAACCAGCTCTGTCTTTCCAGGGCTTATTAAATCATACCTGGATTGTTTCTGCACAAAGGCAAGAGGGGAGTTAATGGGGGGAAAATGCACTGACTTGGGAGATAATAGAAGAGTTACAGTTCCCAAAGCTGCCTAAGCAGGAGAATTGGATGGAAAGGAAACCTGAAGGAGAAGCAAACCTGGAGAAGCTTAATTATCAATTATGATGTCACACGAGGCCTACTGGATGACACATAGTTTAAAATATTGGGCTAGACTCTTAAAAATCCTTAAAAATTAATAATCTCCTGCAGACTTTTTCTTCTCCCCCTCAGAATGTTGATTAATTTTTCCTGTGGCTCCCTGAATTCTTTGCTGGCCAAGCAAAACGCTGTTGCTGGATATTAATAAAATTCCATAGCTTTGTGCTGATATATAAACATTAAAAATAAACACACCTTTAAAATTTAAAGACTCTTAGCATGGTCTGCTCAGTCCTTGATCTGCCCTGAGTAATTATTTTGGTAAGGACTGAGCAGTCCTTGCTTTCCTGTGCGAGGCCATGCAAGGTCACTTTGTTCTTGGATTTGGTGATTTTAAAGCACTTTTGGATGGTTCTCTGTGTCAGACTAAGCCCTCAGTTTAGGGAAAAATGGAAAGGTTTAAATGTTTGAGAGCAGCATAAACCAGCTGCCTTTCTTTCCCCCACTGAAATATTACCATGCCATTGTTTCACACACACACGAGCTCCCAGTCTTAATATTTATGCAGGGAGGTAATGGTGGAGGAATGTGTGATTAGGCTTTAAATAAAAGCTGGAATTATTTGAGTCTGTGATTACACCTGCAGCCATCCTGGGCATTTCCATGAGCCCCATCCCCAGCATGGCACAGAGCTGGTTTTAGAGGGTTTGGCAGAGCTTTGGGTGCCCGCAGGGGGGAGGGAGAGCTGTGTCCAGGGAGGGTCAGGATGGACTTCAGGGGTTTCTCCATGGAAGGGGCTGCCCTGCCCTGGCACAGCTGCCCGGGGGGTTGGGTTCCCCATGCCCAGGGGGATCTCAAAGCCCTGTGGATGTGGCACTTGGGGACGTGGCTCAGGGGTGGCCCTGGCAGTGCTGGGGATGGTTGGACCCCATGGTCTGGGAGGGCTTTTCCAACCTAAACCATTCCATGACTTTATGATCTGATGCTTCAAATTCCCTTCAGAGCCCAGGGAGTGATACCTTGAAATGCCTGAAAAGAAAGTGAATTCCCTTCTAGAGGAAGATTAAAACGAGCTCCACGCACAGCCTGATGTCTGAAATAGCAAATGACCCAGGATTTAGAAGACACAACGAGTTTAAAATGTCAGCTGCAGCCACTGAGGGGTAATAATTTACCTTGGTGCTGCTGGGTAAGTCAGATTTTGCTGAGAGCCAGAGTGGCTGCATCCCTCTGGGAGAGGGAAAGGAGACACACACAGAGCATCACCAGGGGCTGGGAAGGGACCCACAGGGGCTGGGGGTGGCAACTGAGGTCGGAGGGGACCTTAAATGTCCCTCAGGGCAAGGAGAAATCCCTGCCTGAGCCATGGCACCACCTCAGGTGCCCACGTGCCTTTGTGAGCTCCCCTCTCTTCCAATTTGGGGATTATTGGACCTAATCCTAATGTTTTACACCAGCCAGCACTTGTGGAAATAGTTAAGACACCCTTAGCACAGATAGGATTATATTCAGACATCTCTCCTGGTGCTGAATAGAAAGGAACAAAGTAATATTATATCAGTATCTCTAATTAATACAAGAGATTAGGAGAAGTGCTATGCTAGAACACACAAACCAGCATTTCCTAGCACCGAGGGCTGCATTAACCAGAAATAATTATAAGCTTTAATGCTGATGCTGTGTAGACAAAAGCACAGACCCCTTTAGGTTGTCTGAATAAGCAAGACTAATTCTGTTAAATGGATTATGCAGGGAGATGTTAATAAGCATTTCATTTAACCATATTCAGGTTAATCATTTACTAAAGGAAAGCCTTAATAAATTGGATTTTTTGGTGCAACGTTTAAAACATACAGAGAAGGAAGGAATAAACTAACTCAAGGTCAGAGCAGTAAGGCAGAAAAGAAGGATGAAAAAGGCTGGGCTGTCAAATAACGTTCTTTTAAAAGAAAAGATGGGGAGATAATGGGCCTCAGAAGGCTCTGGCGAGGCCTAGGGATAACATCTCTACATTTTGTTCCACTTGAAGCTGCTGCAGGATTTATGGCTGTGCAGGAGGAGGTCGACAGTCTGTAAAAGACTCTGTTAGGGAGCAGCAGTGGTGATGGGCAGAGGGTGCCTGCAGAGCTCTGGAACCTGCTCCTCTGGCCAGGGGGAAGAGGCAGCAGGAGAAACCTCCCTGGAGGCCAGGGAGGACTGGGCAAAGCTTGGCCTTGGGAGAAGAAAACCTGCAAGTCTTGTGTGACAATGAATGGGTGGGGAAGGGATTGTTTAGAGTCATGCAGATGCCATCAGCTGAGGGCTGTGCCAGACAGGAGCTGCACTGTGGTGGAGAGGCAGGAGTGCAGGTGCATGGATCACCCTGAAGGGGCTGCCAGGGCCAGGCTGGGGCTAAACACAGCCTTGGCCACGATGGCAACACCTGGAGAAGGCTGGCAATCCCAGAAACCTGGGAATGCCTTTGGAGCAGGCATGTGGGCACTGGAGGCTCTCTCCAGCCCGGTGTTCCTCTGTGCCTGGCCTGCTTCAAAACATCCCTCCTGTGCTGGGGCACCCCCAGCCCTGGGTCAGCCCTGGGTCAGCCCTGGGTCAGCTCTGGGTCAGTTCTGGGTCAGTTCTGGGTCAGTTCTGGGTCAGCTCTGGGTCAGTTCTGGGTCAGTTCTGGGTCAGTTCTGGGTCAGTTCTGGGCCCCTCAGGACAAGAAGCACATGGAGGGGCTGGAGCGTGTCCAGGGCAGGGAATGGAGCTGGAAAAGGGTCTGGAGCCCCAGGAGCAGCTGAGGGAGCTGGGAAGGGGCTCAGCCTGGAGAAAAGGAGGCTCAGGGGGGCCCTTCTGGCTCTGCACAGCTCCTGCCAGGAGGGGACAGCCGGGGGGGTCGGGCTCTGCTCCCAGGAACAGGGACAGGAGGAGAGGGAACGGCCCCAGGCTGGGCCAGGGGAGGCTCAGGTGGGATTTTAGGGAATTTGCTTCCTGGAAAGGTGGGCTGTCCAGCCCTGGCACAGCTGCCCAGGGCAGGGCTGGGAGCTGCAGGGACAAGGATTCTGGCAGGAATGTCCTGTGGGCCTGGCCCTCCACAGCATCCTCCCCAGGAGCAGTCCCAGCCCAGGGCTCAGGTTTGGCTCAGCCAGCCCTGGGTCGTGGGGCTGCAGTGTGGATCTCACTTTTGTGCATTATCTGTCAAGAAGAGCTCAGCACTGCTCAGACAAATCTCTCAGAAAATCCTTGAGGAAGGACACGGAATATTGCAGGAGCTGTCCAAGAGCTGGCTCTGCCCGTGGATAAGCCAGAGCTGGGGAGGATAAAGCTGGGAAGTGCCAGGTGCTTAACAGAGGGCCTTTATCATCCTCTGGGATGGGAGTGTTGGCAGAAAGATTCAGGAGATGAGCCCCAGAAGAGTGATGGGGTTGGTGAGAGAGGGGTGTTATCAGGCCCTGTCCATCAGCATTCACACAGGGCTGCTGGCAGGGCAGGAACTAGGAAATGAAACGCTGATTTCTCCTTATTTCAAATTTAAGTGAATAAAAAAACATTTTGTGAGTCTTAAAATGGGAAAACAGGGACTAAAACATGATTGCTAAAACTGCAGAAGCAAAAATCAGCTGTTTCTTGTGCTAAAATCTGAAAGCTTTTAAGTATTTTAAACACTTGAGACATGCCACCAGCAATGACTTAAAGAGAAATATTATCCCAGTCTGTGTTTGTGCACGCACAGAAAATGAGACAGAAGCATTTCTTGTTCCAGTCATGAAGACCCCAGTTGGGATGTGCCCTGTGTCTAATGCAAAACTGATCCTGATGCTGGTTTTGACTGAGGTAAAATATAAAATACGATATTTACAGGTTGGAAAAAAGAGTCAAGCAATGAACACGTGGTAGCCATGGCCACCAGCTGTGTGATCCTGAACCGAGGGGATCTTTGCCTGGCTGTGGGAGCCCTGGCCCAAGGAGGCAGGAGGGGACACACGTTCCCTGCCTGCCCTCCACAGCAGCCAGAGTCACCCTTCCCTGGCAATAACTCATGCTAAATACTGTAAACAGCCACAGACTCATTTCAGACTGCTAAAAATACACCCAGCACTGGAGATTTCAAAGTCAGATCACTTTGCTTGTGAGGGTGGTGTGGCTCAAACCAGAGCTGTTCCACAGCCCAGCTCACTGGGCACGGAGGGACAGCGGGGCTGGGATGGGCTCAGGGGGGCAGAGGGGGCTGAGGGTCCCAAATAACCCTCTGGAACAAAGCATTTCCCAGGCCAGCAACTGCTCAGGAGCACTGAGGGTTCCTCACCCAGTGGTACCTAAAAATCCCTGCAGCTCCTGGTCCTCTGTGGGTCCCGTTGTGGTTCCTGCTCAGTCATAGAGAGGAGAAGGCTCCAGGGAGAGCTCAGAGCCCTGCCAGGGCCTGAAGGGGCTCCAGGAGAGCTGGAGAGGGACTGGGGACAAGGCATGGAGGGACAGGACACAGGGAATGGCTCCCAGTGCCAGAGGGCAGGGATGGATGGGATATTGGGAATCAGGAATTGTTCCCTGGCAGGGTGGGCAGGCCCTGGCACAGGGTGCCCAGAGCAGCTGTGGCTGCCCCTGGATCCCTGGCAGTGCCCAAGGCCAGGCTGGACACTGGGGCTGGAGCAGCCTGGGACAGTGGGAGGTGTCCCTGCCATGGCAGGGGTGGCACTGGGTGATCTTTACAGCCCCTCCCAGCCCAAACCATGCCAGGATCCTGTGAGTGTCCCTGGGTGTCCCAGGATCAGAGCAGTGGTGCTGCTCTGACAGGGCAGGACAGGCTTCAGTGACAGCTCCAGGAACAGCCCCCATTTCCAGCCCTCTCACACTGCTCAGGTGTATCTTCAGTGGAGTTCCATTCAGACAGAGATGAACCTGGTGTATCAAACAGAAGCACCTTCCCTGAAATACTGCAGGGAAAAGAGTCCCTGTGATGCCTGGGTGGGATGAATGAGGCACGGAGAGCTCCGAGGTGAGCAGGATGAAATAGCACAGCCTGATGGACTCGGATTCTGCTGCAAGGAATACTTCACAGTCCCGAGAAGTATTTATGAGGGAAATTACTGTGAGGGAACAGAATGAAATCTGGCTTTATATATCATCCTTTGTACTGGAGTCGTGTCCCATTTCTTTGTGTGGCTGAGGAGTGCAGTCGTGTTGGAAAAACGAAACATCTCTGAGGAGCTCCGGGTGGGAGCAGCCCTGAGCATGAGCTGGCCTGGAACAGACACAGGAGATCTGGGCCCCAGCCCTGGGCTGAGCCCGTGCTGAACGGGACCAACACCTCACCCCCTTTAACCAGCAAAGGAGATGGCAGAAATCAGCCAAGGGAGCAGGGGCTCGATGGCTCTGGGCAGCAGGAGCAGACCCATCACCCACAGTCCCAGATCATGGCCCCTGGGCCTTCCAGCACTGCCCAAACACTCCTGGAGCAGCTCTGGCAGGTTTGGGAATGTGCCCATTCCCTGGGAGCACGGGCAGTTCCAGCACCCTCTGGGGGAAGAGCCTTTCCTGATCTCCAGCCCCAGTGGATGAGGTGCTGAGTGAGGAAGAACCCTCCAGATTTACTGCTCTTGACACACTCAGGGCAAACCAGACCACCCAGCCAGCGTGGATTTCTGAGTCTAAACCCTGTTGTCTTGTCTGGAAGAAGTGGAATAGCAGCAGCTGTTGAGGGGAGCAGCCACGGGAAGGGATCCCGGGAAGGGATCCCTGGAAGGGAGCAGGCCAGCCCTGTGCTATTTCAGGGCTCTGTGCAGCCCTCTGGTCACAGCTGGCTTGGGATGGGATGTGCTCAAGGCTGGGACTCCGTCCTCCCCCACATCTGCCTGATTTTGGGTTCATCTGCAGCCAGCAAACCCAGCCTTGTTCAGCCTGAAGTTAAACAGAAACCAAGCCTGACGCTGGGTCCTGCCTGGGAATCCAAAATTAAACAGGAGAATGCTCAGGATCCTCCACTGGACATGGCAAACACAGCTTTGGTTTAGAGGACATTGAGAATAAACCATGAAAGTGCCAGAGAAAGCACTGGGAGAAGCAAGCTGCTCGTGCCCACTCCCACTCCCATTCCCACTCCCATTCCCATTCCCATTCCCATTCCCATTCCCACTCCCATTCCCATTCCCCCATCCCTGTGTCCCAGACCAGGAGGTCTGGAGAGGTTCCTCAGGGAAGGAGAACGAGGAAGAGCCAAGCACTGAGGCTCTCCATGAGGGACATTCCCACACCAGGGGATGGGGAGGCTTTGGAGCCACCTGCCAGGGTTCCAGCTGGATAAATTCCCCCCTCCCACGTGGGGTGAGCAGCACAGCCATGGAGGGAGAACCTCCACTGCTGGGAAGCTCAGGTTCTTCAGGCATCATTCTGGCAGCCTACAATAACTGCTTCCCTGACAATGTGGCTCTCATTTGTAAGTGTCACATTGGAGACAAGGAAAAGCATTTTAATGTGACAGAAAAATTTGACTTGGGAGCTAATTACTTTAATTTGAGAGAATTTTTGGCTCATCTGCATACTTGACAATTATTTACAACTTACATTGGTAATTAGAGGTTGGGTCTCGTGCTGAAATATTGCAAATGGCTTTGGAGACATTTGCTGATCCTCCTAACTTTGAGAGGAAATGAATTTATTAGTAGTTAATATGTAAAATATTTGTACTTCTGACCTTTTGTTAAACATTCTTCCTATATTTTAAATGATTGGTTGTCAGAGCCATTTTTCTCCAAGTGACGTGTGACATTGTAAATAAGCTCTTGAATTAAGCAGCACATTAAATCTCCATGTTCAGTGGCAATCTTTGATAGTTCTCATATATCAGGAAGACTTTGTTGGTTCTGCTGTGTTGAGGCAATGTCATACAGCAGCATGAATGATAATTTTTTACACTGAGCTTTCCAGTTTCTGCACGGTTTCCACATCATTCTTGTGCTCTTGACAAAGGATGTGGAGCTAAGCAGGTTGGAACATGGTTTCTCTCCTTTTTTGGGTGTACAAGGAAGCAAGTTTTTGGCTGGAAGGGCTGGTAGCCTTTCAGCAAATCTCCCACTGAGGTGGCTGGCAGATGATTTCTAAGATGTGGGGTTTATTCAGATTTCTGTTGATTTTCTTAAGCATTTCTGGTGGGTTCCTCTTGGTCACATTTCTGCATGGTGCATGTATTCCTCTCTTTTTATAGGAATATTAAAAACCCCATAAGCCAGGGAATTTTATTCCCAAACTGTGCCAATATAGCCAAGGAATTAATCATCAATAGTGTTTTGATTAGAAGAAAGTGGTGGGTGAAATAAACAACCAAGTCCAACTGTTTGCTAATTCCAGAAGTTACAGTGGCACCTTGCATCCTAACAGCCTCAGGGGAGGCTCAGGGTGGACAGCAGCAGGAATTTCCCCATGGAAAGGGGGTCAGGGATTGGAGCTGCCCAGGGAGGGTTGGAGTGCCCATCCCTGGAGGTGGCACTCAGAGCTCTGGGCTGGGGACAGGGGGGGATTGGGCAGGGCCTGGGCTCAGTGATCTGGAGGGGCTTTTCCAACCCTGTGGTTTTGGATTGAGTGACTGAGAGCTGTGCCATCTCCCTGCTGCCCTGTCCTTTGTAATGGGTACAGCTCAAGCTGAAGGGCACAGGGAAAGTCCCCTCCAGGCAGGGCATCCACCTGAACTCCCCCAGACCCATTTCTGCAGCACTACAGCCCTGTGTGTGCTCAGCAGCAGGGAGGGCAAAGCAGGCTGCCCTGGCAGCTCCCACACCAGCAGCGAGGCTGTGGCCACCCTCCCCTGGCTGCAGCGAGCCCCTCGTGAGGGATGATTGCAATTTCCACGGGGCTGTGTGTGCAAGGAACAAACATAACTCACGGCAGGCTGAGCTATTTGCTCTTCAGAGCCAGCAGCGTTTGTCTCCAGCCCCTGACGTGACATTAACTATTCATGGAGCTCCAGAGTGCTCAAACACTGCCCCAGTAAAATTGTTGCTACTTTTCAACTGGATTGAGATCTTCCCCGAGCCAGACTGGGCTGCAGCCAGCACTGGGCTCTCCTCACGTCAGGAATGCCAGAGTGCCCAGGTGCTCGGGAATGCAGGAATGCCCATGTGCTCAGGAATGCAGGAATGCCCAGGAATGCTAGTGCCCAGGTGCTCGGGAATGCAGGAATGCCCACGTGCTCAGGAATGCCAGAGTGCCCAGGTGCTCAGGAATGCCAGTGCCCAGGTGCTGGGAGCCATCATTCCCTGGGCTCCTCCTCCCAGCTGATCCACCAGAGCTGTGGGGCACACGGGCTGCAATGCCTGCACCTTTTAATGCAGTGATTCAGTGATTTGTCACTCTGAACACAGCATTTGCCACCTGCAGCTGTGGCTCCCTGGGGTGGGTCCAGGGAAGGGATCCATCTCCCAGCACTGACCCCACTGAGGGATCCTTTTGTTAGAATGGGCAGGCCCTGGCACAGGGTGCCCAGAGCAGCTGGGGCTGGCCCTGGATCCCTGGCAGTGCCCAAGGCCAGGCTGGACACTGGGGCTGGAGCAGCCTGGGACAGTGGGAGGTGTCCCTGCCATGGCAGGGCTGGCACTGGGTGGGATTTATTTAAGGTCCCTCCCAACCCAGGCCATTCTGTGATTCTGTGGTTCCATTTACCATTAATCACTGCTCCCTGAGATGAATTATTTGGGATTGCAGCAGGAGCTGATTTGCCATTGGGAGGGCTCTGAGCTCTAGCAGCTGCCTGTGGGTGAGAGGAAATGATCCCCCCACTTCCAGAGCCATTGAGGGTTGGGTTTCTGCTGGGGTCCCTTTCCAGAGCCCCTCACCCTTCCTGCCTGCTGCTCTGCAGCTTTTCCTGCTGTGGGAGGATTTTGCATCAGGAAGCTTTTCATGCCCCAGCCTTCCCCACTCGCTTTTCAGCTTAATCCTGAGGATTTTGGAGACATTATGGCTCAGCTTTGCATATGTTATTGCACAGAAGAGAGGAAAAAACCCAACAGCTGAGATTTTTCAAAGCTGACTGGGAGCTTTAGGCATGCAGGTTCTGTTAAGAGCCGTGCCTTTGAAAACCTCTAGCAATTAGTACAGTATTTTGGTGCTTTTGGGACAGAGATGGATGCCTTAAAACTGACTCTGATAGCCTTGGAGACACATGCAGAAAGACACGTTCTGCCTCAAAACCAATCTTTTTTTCCTACTTTGTGCCATGTATAACCCCTAAGCACTAAAATCCTTCAGGTTTCTCCAGCACCTGGCTGGGAATTGGGCAGTGATAACCTGCACTGAGCAGGGTGGGATTTCCACCTCTTTGTAAAGCACAGCTCCTTCTGCTGGGAGCTGGACTGGGTCCTGGTGGGTCCCTTCCAGCTCAGGATATTCTGTGATCCTGGGAAAACTGGGCACAGAATGGGGCTGTGCAGCGTGGGAGGGAAGGGCACAGCAGGCTGCAGGTTTGGGATCCTTACAGCAGCAGTCAGGCACTGCTCCTTCCTGCAGGGTCTCTCTGAGCAGAGCTCTCTGCTCTGGCAGTTTCCTGCGGGTTATTCACATCACTCCCTGTTTTCCCATCCCAAAATCCACAACTTGTTTGTTCCAGTGAACACCCTCTGGAGCTTCCCAAAGCCAGCTGTTCCCTGAGCTGCCTGGCTTTGCAGAGAGCTCACTCGGGGTGGTTTTGAGCAGTGGGTGCTGGGCAGGGAGGCTGAGTGGGAGACAAACACTGCAGAGCCACCAGGAGCAGAGGAAGGGTGAGTGACAATCCTCACTGCACAAACAGGCAACATCTGGGGGATGATGGAGAGAGAAACGCAGAGCTGAGCCATGTACCTCCAAGTGAGTGGGACAGAAGGGGCCAAGGTCAATCATTTCACCCCTGTGTTTGGAGTGACAGGTGCTGCTGGATGTCCCAGTGTCACCCAGTGTCACCCCAGGACCTGGCTCGGTGTGGAGCAGGCTGCCACCCACCCACTGGGTTCATCTTCCACTGCCTCATGCCAGCAGCTTTTTCTTATGGAACTGTCTGACTCAGCAGCTGAAAACATTTTGCACAGCTTCCATCTTAATGAAAAGCATCTTTAAAATTTTAATCAGATGGCTCCACACTGTTCTGTGGATTCAGAGGCTCGGTTAAAATCTGGGCTTCCTGAAAACCATGAACAGGAACAGGTGCCAGTGATAAAAGAGTATTGATTTAATTGTTCAGAGCTGCTGCTTGAGCCTGTTACACCCTGCTCCTGGAAGGATGCAGGCCTGGCTCAGCTGTCGTGTTTCTGCCTACAAGTTTTGGTGCTGCTTTCTTTAACCCAGAGAGCCTCTTGGAAAAACCCACACTCAGCCTTTCATGGGTTGCCTGGTGACATGTTAAGAGCTCATCTGGAAAGTTCTAAGAAGGACAAAACCCAGCTTAAAATCCACCTCAGTAAACTGGGCCTTGCAAATGCTTATAGTGAGGGAAAGGAAAAGATGCAGGGATGCAGCTTTTGTACATCAGGTTCAGAGTGAGGAAATGGCTGATCCTGTGTCATCCTGGGATGTTGTTTTCCATCCTGGCTGGAAATACTGTTGGCAACTCCATCAAAATGTCCATGTTGCACAGATACTCTAAATGCAGCTGGCATGGAACTGAAATTTCCATTTGGTGCGAAATTCAGACAGGGAAAAGACAAAAAAAGAAGAAGTGTTGCCTGGAATGAGATGGGGAGCCTGGAAGGAAGCCAATGTATTTTTTTTCCCGCTCAAAACTCAACAGGCCTTTATTTGAATTTCTTTAAAACTGACATATTCATGGAGTTTTCAAACAGGCTTTTTCTGACAAGTCCCCTAATCCCCCAAGCCTTTCCTCCCTCAACAACCCAAGTTTGTCAGATCCTTCCCTGCCAGCTGTAGCTGTAGGCTCCTCCGTATTCCACACAGAGCTGGGCCCTCCCTGAAGTTCTGGATACACAGCTCTATATACATTTTAAATCTCTGCACATGGGCACCCATCTCATCGAGATGGATATATGCATATTTATTCCTGTACAATTCCTGTAGTCAGCCAGTTCTGGCTGATCAAACCTTCACTTAAAACATATCCTTCTGTGATAAATAAAAACACGGACTGCTCTCTTCCTGCTGGTGAATCACATTCTGGAATCTCCTGCTTGTCTTCTCTCAGTCAGAACTGGGACTTGTCTCAGTCTTGGGGAAGGTGTAAATAGGTTGTATAAAGAACAAGGGAACAGCTGGAGCTGTGCCAGGGGGGTTTAGGGTGGATTTTGGGACAGGTTCTTCCCCCAGAGGGTGCTGGGCACTGCCCAGATCCCCAGGGAATGGGCACAGCCCCGAGGCTGCCCGGGATGGGATTGTTGGGGGTCTGGGTAGGGCCTGGGGCTGGATCAATGATCCTTGGGGCCCTTCCAGCTCAGGATACTCACTGATTCTGTGAATATCTGTGTTTTAAACCCCATTAACTGCGGGAAGTTAGGGCTGTACTGGGAAGAGCCCTCCCTGTGTTCGCAGTTCCCACGCTGGAGTTCTGCACACAACACACACCTGACAAACGCTGATCCCACCTACAAAAACATGAACTGACCTGGACACTGATACACACCCAGCACCAGGGACACTGATCCCTGGGTGCTGAGAACCTCCCTGCAGGCTGAGCCTCCCTCAGAGATGGGAGGAAGCTCCGGGCTCGCCCCCGGCAGCGGGAACGCGCGGGCGGCAGAAAGCAGCAACAGGAGGCTGAGCATCTCCCCACCCTCCACATCCTCCACCCTTCTCACAGCCTCCAGAAGCCATTTCACACCTGGCCCTGCTCTGCTTTCCTGGCATCTCTCAGAAGCACTCCTTGGTTAAAATGTGAAATTCCAGCCAACTGATCGATGTGTGATATTGTAAAATATTCAGGATTCTCAGAGCAGCTTCTTCTCCTAAGTGGGCTTCTCATATTCGTGGGAAAACTCATTAATATTGAAATCCCCACTGACAGAAGGCTTGTAGGCAATACAGTATCAGGAAAAAAACATTCTTGTATTTTACATGCCGGCTTAGAGAGTGGGAATCAATGGACTAAAAACGACCTAGTTCTAGTCCTATTTTTCAGCTGATAGAAAGCAGCTCTCTTGATATTAAATAATGCATCTCTTCAGCAAGCAGAGAATAATATGATTTAGTGTGTTCAAACATTCTGCTGGAATGATGATGCAGGCTCTGCACACGCTGAATGTCACTGAGCACACCCTGAGACACTCGTTCAGCTTCAACAGGAATGTTTACCTAATTCCACGCATTCACTCAGAGGATGTGCCTTCATGGGATGATTTACAAGCACAGAGTTCACCTGTTTGCAGCAGCAGGTGGCTGCAGCACTGGAAGGCAGCTATTTCCCCCAGGATATCATTCCCAGTGTGGCTTGGCCGCGGGTTCCCACAGAAGCCCAGAATTAACGGTGCAGGTGCACGGAGCTGGCTGCCTGCAGACACCAGCTTTTCCTGGAGCCACGCTGCAATTTCACACCTGCCTGGGTTCTGGAATGCACCAGCAATGCCCTCGATGTGCTCTGAGCATAAAGCTTTCAGCTGATTAACAGGGAGGTTTAATATATTGATATTTTAGAGATATTCACCTGTTTGATGCCAAACTACTCACAGCAAGACTTGACAGCCCTTTATCTGTTCTATATCTGTACTGGGACAGAAGAACCTCTGCTGTTCTGGGTGCTGGAGGGTGATTCCCATCAGCTGATGGAGATGGGAGACTCTGCCTTCCCTCCCAGGTGGGGGATTTGGGAGGCAACAAAGCGGCCACCAAGCATCAAAAGCTCTTAGAACAAACACACATCTGCTCCCAACAGGATTTAGGAGTTAAATTTGCCACGATCCAGGATCTGCTACCTGAAATTGGGATCACCTTTTCATAGCCCTTTAGAGTTTTGGAAGGAATTGCAGGAACAGGGAGAGAAGAGTGGCTGGGCTGTGGCTGGTGAAGCACAGCTGGTGCTGCCTTTTGCCCCAGGGCTCTTCCCTGCTCCAGGGCTGCTGCACCAGGGTCTCCTGCTGCCATGCAGAGGCCCCCAGCTGCAGGAACTCGGTGCTTTCCTCACCAACAGACAGAATTAATGGCAAGAAAGAGCACTGTAAATCCCGAAATTCAGAGTCCACCCCTGCAGATTCTCCTTACACAAAATCATTGATTGATTTAAATGGGATTTGCAACTGCATAAGGGGAGAAAAACTGGAGGGGTTGGCAGGTTTCCCATGAAACAAACAGAGCCTGCTTGAAATGAGGTATTATTTGGTATTCTGGCATATTAAATTTGTTAGATATGCAGAAAGGCAGAGCAGGGAGAAGCAACTGGAGTTCAAGGAGTTGTCCAACCTGCCCAAGTGCTCATTTAAACACACGCTTTTGTTCCTGAGAAAATTAAATAACTTAAGGTCCTTCTCTCTCCCACTCCAATTTTTATAAAAGTGCCTCATAAGATGTGAAATCATTAATTAAAGAAGATTCCTCAATTATTCTCTCTGACCTGTCACAGTTACTTGTTTAGTCAGCGTTAAGAATTCAGCAACATCTTCAAAGGCTTTCCAAGACACCACCTGTGAACTAATTATGCTGAAGGAGGAAAGATTTGTAAGGAGCTCCAGCTCCTGGCGCTGGCTGACAACACAGATACCAACCGTGGCCCCAATTTTGTAACTTTCTGCAGCTAATTCTACATGCTTGAAGCACTGTCGCTTCAAATTAGGAGAGTAAATCCCCAAATGTAGGGAAAAGGGCTCCAGCAGGGAAATGCACAAATGTGCCACCAGGGCTCTCGAACACGGCGTTGCTTTGCATGAATTAAAAATGTCTTAAATGCTTTGTCCCCTGTTGGGAGCTGGGGGGGATCCTGAAAGTTCTCCAGGGTTGCTACAGATTCCTCACTTCCTACAGAGAGTCAGCTCCAAGCCTGCTCTGTGAGGAGGACCCTGGGAGACTCAAGCAGTGGTGGTGGGACATCGACCATCCCGTCAGGCGTTTCCTGCATTTCTGGGGGAGCCTTGGCCCCCAGCTCTCCCTCACCCACCTGCACTTAGACACTGCCTCCCTTTGGGTGTTCTCACAACCCCTGGCTCAGTACTGAAACCCTTCTGAGGACCTGTGTCCTCCCAGCAGCAAAACCTTCTCCAGGGAACACACCCCCTGAAGCTGCGCTGGAGTGCTGAAGGATGGTGGTAATTAGCTAATTAGCTGCAGAGCCTTGATTGAGCAGGAAGGAGGCTGATGCTCTGCTTTCTGACTGATGTGAGACACGAGGGTGAAATGAGTTCCTACAGATTATCCGTGGTTTGTATTCCTGCATGAGGCAAGTGGGGCAGGCAGGCAGACCCAAAGGACTCTTGGCCAAGACCTCCCGGGAGGACTTGAACAAGCCAGAAACGTTGGCCCTGCTCGTGGCAGGGGGTGGAACGAGATGATTTGAAGGCCCCTTCCAGCCCAAACCATGCTGTGATTTATGATAAATCTAACGTTACTGCCATAAGCAGCTGTGGACAGATAACCCAGGTTTTCTGCCACCGTCTCCCAGCCCAGCCTGCTGCCTTCAGTGCTGATGCTGCAGCACACGAGGGACTCAGTTCCCAGCACTCTGGGACGGTTTTCATTGCCTCTGCAGCTGAATAACTTGGTAACAATAGTGCTGGCATTTTCCAGCTATTTACCAGGCTAAAATTAGCCAAGTAGAGGGACTATCACAGTGTTATTTAATTATGGAAGGCAAACAGAACAGTTCATTGCAATGTCACTGCTGGTACCAGGGCTCATTTCCAGGAGGAAAGACTCAATAATAAATTTGCAACCATTTTGAGCACTGTCTTTAAACCCTCCTCCCCTTTTCTGTTGTCTTTCAGCAGAACAGATGTTGGTTTTCAACTGCAAACTGAGCTCAGTACTTTCCTTGGTAATTTAAAGCTGGATTTGCTCATGTAGTTTATAACTACTGCAACTTTAATGACTCCCAAATTTTTCTACTATTGTGTTCAGAGGTTTTCATATTCTCAATTTCATGTTTGGAAAAAGCCCTCTCTATTTAGCACTGTGCTTTCAGAATTAAGAGAGGGATCATTGTTAAAGGACTCTATTCCTTTCCACTCCCCCATCTCCATGCTGCTCCCAAAAATACACATAATTTTGCTCATTTGGTGCAAATTTCTGCAGACAAGTACTCAAACACATCTCAAAGCTGTGTTACTTGAACAGCAGTTTTTGAAAGTGACGAATGACTGTGACTCTGTTGGAGCACTCACTTTTGGAGATTAAACCCAGAAATGTTACTGGAGTCCATTCCAGCTGCAACCACCCGGCATTATCCCTCCTTCCCTGGACACAGCTTGGAACAGGATGAGGCTGAGGGCACTTTTTCAGGAATTACAAACCCCAGTGCTGAACAACACCAGAGTGAGGTTCTCCTATCGCCGCTTTGCATGACCGACACAGCAGCGACCCTTTCCTTCTTCTCAGCTTCTCTGAACTCCAGAAGTAATTCCCCAGCTTATTTTCATCTGCTTGGTAGTCCAAAGCAACTGTGGAAAATCCCAAGGATAGGGACTTTTATTGCAGGCACTATCAGCTTTTTGCAGTCCGGTCCCCCCTCCCATGCCGTGGGTTTGGATGGAGACGTCGTGCAGAGGTTTTGCTGCAGCTCTGGCTGCAGGCACAGGACAATCTCTGCCCTGGAGGAGATAGAGACAGGGCACAGTCTCTGCCCTAGAGGAGATGGAGAGCTTTGGGAAGCTCCCTGGGGCCCAGGGAAGGCAGGGAGGCAGCACCTCTGCCCCCCGAGTGACACAGGAGCTTGCCCTCCCTAAGCTCTGTAATTAAAGCACTGCAGATTCAAACACTTGTCTTGCTGCTCCTGTAGGTCTGAGGGTGTTGGAATCACCTGTGCCTGCTTTTCCTTCTGCAGCCCTTGGTTTAACCTGCCTCACTTGCTTTAATCACCTCAATTTCTGTGGCTTTCTGGCACAGTCCTTCCAATCTTTTAATTTCAGTTAGGAAATAAAAGTACACATCTGGTGAAGGTTTTGCCAGAGGAAAATTCTGCTTGCTATCCTGGATGGGATATTGGGAATCAGGAATTGTTCCCTGGCAGGGTGGGCAGGCCCTGGCACAGGGTGCCCAGAGCAGCTGTGGCTGCCCCTGGATCCCTGGCAGTGCCCAAGGCCAGGCTGGACACTGGGGCTGGAGCAACCTGGGACAGTGGGAGGTGTCCCTGCCATGGCAGGGCTGGCACTGGGTGGCTCTGAGGTCCCTCCCAGCCCAAACCATTCCAAGATTCTGTGACCAGCTCCACTGAGGGAGTCCTGCTGGGGAGCAGCAAGAGGGATCCCCAAGCAAACTGGATGCAGCAGGAGCACTCAGGAGCTGTGGACGCCCTCCAGGCACACGGAGAGGGCTCAGCCCCACCAACCCCTCCTGGCACTGGCAGTGAGGAGCACCTCCAACAGCTCCTGGCTCCATCCCACGGTCAGCCAGAGATGAGACAGCGAGAAATCTGCACATCCTCGAACCAACATCCACATTTTCCACAACATCAGCAAGTATTCAGAGGGTGAGGTGGTTCCAGAGCAGGGAATTGCCCACACGGAGCAGTGCCCTGCACAGCCCCACCGGGAGAGACCCATGGCAGGGACAGGGATGGGAGAGAGGCTGCTCAAAACAGGGAGAAAGAGGACAAGACACAAAGCCTGGAGGGAAGACACACCAATGGAAGCACAAAGACAGGGACAGTCCAGCACTACCACAACACAGCAGCCCGGGTCAGCCCCGGGCATGGATGGCAATGAGGCCCTGCAGGCACCGACCCTCCTGCGGGGGGATACTGACCTGGGCTTGAGACACGACTAGAGGTAGTAGGCTCAATAATTTCTACAAAAAGGGAAAA
>VXBC01003790.1:115151-135379 GCA_013399945.1 Ploceus nigricollis
GGACTCACCACCACATTTCCCAGAAAAGCAGAAGGAGGAACCTGAGGAATCTGCCAGAGTTACAGGGGAGCAGCAGCTGGGCATGGGAGCCGACTGGGGAGGTTCACAGGAATTCAGGTGACTCCCAGGGCCTGTGGTCCATCTGTGGCCCAAGGGAAGGTCCCTGTGGGACAGGGCTCGCTGTGCCTGGGGGCAGCCCAGGGAGCTGCTCCCCTGCCCGGGGACACTCAGGTTTCTGCTCCCAGCCGGGGAAAGGCTGCTCCTGCTGCTGCAGCTCGGGACAGAGGCAGGGACACCTCCGCCAGGGCAGAGCCATTGTCACCAGCAGCCCTCCCTGATGCTCCATGGATTCCCAGCAGCCCTCCCTCATGCTCCATGGATTCCCAGCCCCCTCTCCCTCATGCTCCATGGATTCCCAGCAGCTCTCCCTCATGCTCCATGGATTCCCAGTACCTCAGAGCAGGCCCCAGCCCCACACTCCCCGCACGGGCCGAACACGTGCCCAGAACTGGAAACTCTTCAAGTGCTCTGCTATTTGCTTTCACTGGCACAGCAATTTGTGAATAACTTATTTAGTAATTACTGTGTAATTATAGCTCTGCTGATCCCTGACGAGCCGAAATCCACAGACAATGCCTATCAAATGAATCATTACAATCTCTATAAATTACACAGGAGATGTGCCCATGTCATGATGAGATTCATGAAATGACTACAATTTCTGTGAAAGGAGATTAATTAAGATGGAGTTAGAGTTTAAGGAGGAGCAGATTATCCTGCCCCTGTGCCCAGCCCTGGAGGCACCTCTGGCTGCTGTGTCCAGCTCTGGATCCTCAGCACAGCAGGGACAAGAGCTCCTGGAGCTGAGCAAGGGCCTGGAGCATCTCCGTGCCCAGGAAAGGCTGAGGGAGCTGGGGCTGCTCAGCCTGGAGAGGAGCCCCAGCTGAGAGGGGCTCAGCCCTGTGTGTCCCTGGGTGTCCCTGGGTGTCCCTTGGTGTCCCTGTGTGCAGGGAGGGCAGAGCAGGCCCAGGCTCTGCTCCAGGGCCCCGCGATGGCACCAGAGCCACGGGCAGGGACTGAGCCCAGCAATTCCCCCTGCACAGGAGGCAGAGCTCCTGCCCTGGGCAGTGCCCAGCCCTGAGCAGATGGTGCAGAGAGGCTGTGGACTCTCCTCTCTGGCGATATTCCAGAACCATTGGGACACAATCCTGTGCTCTGGGATGTCCCTGCTGGAGCAGCGAGGTGGCTGCAGAGGAGCCACTGTGGTCCCTTCAGCCTGACCCAGCCTGGGATTCAAGGTTGAATCTGAAATTTGCAGGTGCAGTAGAGCCAGTATTGCTGCAGGGCAGGGAGAAAAGAGAGGAGCACAGCAATGAACCCTGGCGTGGATTGCTGCAGGGCCAGGAGAGCCCCAGGGAAGCACAGCTGCCTCCTCTGGCACAGCTGTGTGCTGGGAAACAGAGCAGGAGATGAGCAGCACCTGCCTCAGAACCAGGCGTGGGGAAACCCTCAGAGCAGGGCAGGCTTCTGCAAAAGTACTTTCAAAAGCACTTTTTGGAACCAGACATCCTTCATGCAACATTCTGCTCTGATACTAGCAGGAGCCGATTTTTTAAACTCAGCACTTGATTAAGATGAATAAATTGAATTACCTTGATGGAGAAGCTGAAATGCACAGAACTACCTCTGGCTGTAAAATTACATTTTAAAAAACCCCAAAAAACCCAAACCTAACAAATGCCACATTTTTGTGGTTTGATTTTTATCCACATTTTTATCCTTTGATTCAGATAAGCCACAGTTTGATGCAGACTCTGATTTCCCATTTCCTCACGTACTTGCAGCACCCTGGAGAGCTCAGCACCAGCCTCAGAAAAAGGGCTGGTGAAAGATGGACAATTTATTGACTAAATTAAAGCTGCTACATCGTCATAGCGTGCAGCCACTCCATGAGATTTGCTCCTTTCTTCCCCACATCCCCAGCAATTTAAAATTTCTCTTCTTTCCCTTGGAATGTAACTTTAACTGAATAAATTAACAGAATTTAAGTGATTCAGCTCTCATGCTTGTGTTTTATTTTTGAATAAAGTTAGTAAATCTAAATATTGCCAAGCCTAAAAATCTGAATATCAGGGCAATTTAAAAGAAATGGTCTCTACAGGAACAGCGCCTTCCCCCACAGTAAAATTCAGGTTATTTCCCTGGTGCTTCACGGCAGGACATTTAAAAGTCAAGAAATCAGCTTTGTTACTTTAGATATGTGGAGGAAAAAAGGAAGTTTCTGAAAAATTCATTACAGGCCCTTTTCTGTGAATAGTTCTGATATCACAAATCAAAGCCTCTGATGCCAGTGCGTTCCACCCGAGGCTTGGAAGAGCCCTGAGAAGAGAAAGCTTTTATGCTCAATCTATTATTGCAAATCCAGTCCAGATCTCCACACATAAACCTGGAGGAGGAATTAAGGGTAGCAGTAATTGAGCTCTTGATTTTCGAGGCTCGTTGAGGCACCTCAGCATTTTGTTACCTCTGTGGTTCAGCACAGAGGTTAATTAGTGCTTCTGGTGTGGGCTCACTGAAAACCTCTTGTTTTTAAATCTCTGAAGTTATTTTTAGCTTTCTTGCAGCCAAAAAAAAAAGGATTTTTTTTCCCCCTTCCTCTTTTCCTTCAGCTCACTGGATGCCCAGACACTCAGGAACTCAGAGCAGCTCCCAGGAAGATGCAGTGAAGCTGTGGAATCACCATCTCTCTGTATTTTCTGGTAATCCCTAAATTACAAACACTTGACTCGGTAGAAGCACACAAACTTTACAGGTAAATGTTTGGGTTTAAGCAAATGCTTTTGTCAATTAATCCAGAATTTGTCTGGGAAATTATTTCAGTTTTGGCATTTTCCAACCTGTTAGATTATTTGCTTAAATACCAAAGTCTCGGGTTTAAAATCTATTTTCTGATCTCTCTGAAAACTCAAGATATCCTTGATCAATATCTAATTCCTTTGTAAAGCCCCCTGAGCTTTGCTCAACAACTCGATATGAAAATAAGTTCTGCACTTAATAACCTTCTAATGAAGAAGTGCTTTGCATTGGGTTTGGAATTGGTCGCTGATCAGTGTAAGTGACTCTCTCCTGGGCCAGTGTTATGAGAAAACTTCCTAATGCACCTTTGCCAATATTCCAATAATCCACTTTTCCTGCCCAGGAGAGACAGTAATTGTCTTCAGTCCCTTCACCTGGGGATTGTTTCATCCTCTGTTTCCTGTCCCCCCTTTCTGAGCCTTCTCCCTCCCTCCTCTCCAAGTTTTGAGGCCAAGCTGAAGTTTCTGTTCCAGCCTGAGCTGTAAAATAAATCTATATCATTATTCATAGTGCTGTGTATAGCACTTCTTGTCTTCATCCCATTTGTTACACAATGTATTCTTTGGATTTTCAATTTTTTTAAATTGACTTTGAGGTTTTGTACTCTGAGAAGAAACTGGAGGTGCAGCGAGCTCTGCCCACAGGTGCTTCTCACCCTGAGGGGGCACAGGCAGGGAATACAATTCCATGGAATGTTTTAATCATTGTTTGGACACAATCAGGGACAGGGGGGATTGTGGGGTGTCTGCAGAGCCAGGAGCTGGATCAGTGATCGCTGTGGGTCCCTCCCCACCCAGGATATTCCAAGATTTTATGATAATTAACTGATACTTGAGATGAGGATTTGGCCACGCTTCAACCCCTCTGATTTAACCAGGTGGGTAGGAAGAGGAGTCTGAACCCCGTGGGTAACTGCAAAATTTGTGCAAATAAACACACATGGAACAAACCAGAGCATTGGGGCAACTTCAGCAAGAGCCCACAGCAAAGACCCCGGGGCTTCTGTTTGATTTCTGTTTGATTTTTCCCTGATCCACTCTCAGGCCTTTAAATTCCTGCTAAGTGTCAAGGAGAAACTTGTGTTCCTGGCCTTGCTCAAACGGGTTATTTCTGCCTCATCCCATCTCAGTCACTTATTGTCATATAACTCATAATAAAGCTCAAGCTGGAAAATGGATTTAGAGAAAATTCCTTCATAACTCTCGGTAATTGTTACCTGGAGCAGCAGTTGGCATCCATATGGAAGGAGCTCAAACCCAACATTTAACAGAATTATTATGACTTACACAAATGGGGGATTTGGCCATTTATCTAATTCCCTGGAATATATGAATCCAAGTTCCCAGCAATGTGCTCTGGAAGGGCTCCCCCAGCCCTGCCAGGGGAGGGAGGCTCTGGCTCAGCTGAGCTGCTGTCCCAGGGGAGAGGGGAGGGCAGGAAGGTTTTCCCTGGCTGGGAATCCCCCTGGGGCTGGCTGGGAGCTCTCAGAGCTGTTTTCCTTTGGGAACACAGCTCCATCAATGCCCTGGGTCTCGGAGGAGGCTCTCTGTGCATTTCCAGCCCTGCTGCGCTGAATTCACCCCCAGCCCTGAGGAACTGGGACTTGTTGGACTCCAAGAGCATTTCACTGTGGAATGGATGCCCTCAGGAAAGCAGGGGACAGAAAAGAAATCTCACAAACATCCATCTGAAGGGCACTGAGGGCAGGTCCAACACACTGCACGTGACCAGTAGGTGCAGCTGGACTCAGAACACTCCTGGGACATGGTGGAAGCTGCAGGAACCAGAGAGACCAAGTGATCAGCCACGGTCACCAAGAAGCTCCCAGAAGATCTGGGAGCAGAAAGAAGAAAACCCAAACTGTGGTTTTGTGCTCAGTCCTGACCTGAGCTGCAGGAGCTGGGTCCTTCCCAGGCTGGACCAGAACCTCTCTGCTGGAGCAGCCAGTGCTGTGTGCCCAACGGGCTGGATCCAAACCTTACTAAATCAATAACTGTCCCCTGACTGACTGCAGCAGGCTTTCAGCAGGCTCCTAATGAGAACAGGAATTTTCATTTAAGCTTATAAATATACATATATACCTACACACACTTTCTCTATTATATTTTCTGATGCAGACCAGCCCGCCTGGCTGAGACAGAACTATGCAAATTGAAATTTGATTTGCTTTCCAGGCTGGTATTTGAGAGATAAAATAGCAAAATCTTTCTTAGGTAATTGGACAACAGCAGAAACTGTGGACACAAAGAGAATTTCCCTGGAGAGTGTATTTCTCTCCAGAAATGTCAGATTTGGTGGGCCAGGCAAAGCTGTGGAGCTAAAACTGAGCAGAAGCCTGACACAGACCCAAAGGCACAGGGATGTGATTTCTCAGTCAATAAAATGGAACTGCTGAGTGTAAGGATGAACTCTGTGAACAGGGCATGCCAGCTCACTAATTAATGAAGTCTGGGCAAACTCCTGATGAGCCTGCCCACACCCAGCCCGGGATCCAGGGGACAGACCCCACGGGAGGTGTGGGGTCAGGGCTGGCAGAGGAGCCCAGCCCTGCTGCAGCAGGGACACTGGGCAGAGCCACCTCGGGGCACTGCCCTGCCCTTCCCTGTGCCCACAGCCCAGCTCTCCTCGCTCCTGGCAATCCCTGCTCCTCTCCCTTCTTCCCCCAGGGCTGCCCAGGCTGGAGCAGCCTGGGGAGAACCCAAAGGAAAGGTGCCAAAGGGAGGAAGGAGCAGGGCTGTAGGATGCCCACAGTGTGGAGGCTCTCTCTGGGTCACGGGCAGCGAGTCCAACGCCTGCCAGGAGCAGGGAGCAGCAGCAGGCTGTGCCCTTGGTTCCCTCCCTTCTCTCAGGATCATTCAGCCTGGAAAAGACCTCTAAGACCTCAGTCCATGGCTGAGGAGATCTCTGGAGCCCCCGGAGGTGTGGTCCTGGTTGCCAGGCCCTGCAGGAATGACCGTGGGACGCTGCCTGCGCCGTGGGTCAGCAGAGGGGTCACAGCAGGGCCCTTCCCCCTTGGCAGGGACCCTCGAGCCAGCACTGGTGGCTGCTGGTGCCTCTGGGGAGCCACTGCGAGCCATTTACACCGAGCTTACTTGCATCTGGGGGAGAGCGCCGGCGTTATTTACGTCTGCGGCACGCAGCCGATGGGCCGGAGCGTTAATACACGAGTTTAATTAGGGATCCCCTGTAGGAACCAGCACGCAAGGCAATCAACACATGGAAATTGAGGGCACGGTCTGGTGCCTCCGCAGTGCTGGAGACAAGGTTCCAAACGTGTGGCACTCACCAGGAGTGCACAGTCAGGTGCTTGCTCAGTGAAGTCCTCGTGTGATGAAATCAGCACAGAAAATACCACCACATCCCTCTCACAAGGCTCCTTCTCCTTCCAAATGTCACTCCTGGCCTCTTGGGCAGCTTTTCACGATTATTTACATTTTTCATAGTTACTGGGAGTATATCCAAGGATTCTGTGTAAACCTGGACATCAGTAACACCTCTGGATCACAGACCCAGCCATGTAAAAAGCAATTTCTCTGGCAGCTGTTAGGAAAGGACAAGGATGCTTCCTGTGAATTGCAAGGTTTTCTTAAGAAAGGTGCTTCTTATCAGAGATCCCACGCTTCAAATGCTTCCCCACAAAAACCAACACAGCTGGAGGATCCCAAGGACCCAGCCACGAATAATTAGCAAATTGCCATTGATTATCCATTTTTTTGGAACCACTGCTTCTCTGTGTGTTCCCTGCCAGGCTCAGACTTCCCCTTTTCCAGCTGCTGGATTTTTATTAATGGCTGGATCTTGGGCAGGGTCTCCAGTCAGGGACAGGACAAACTCCATGTGCCCACGGGTCTGGGATGTTCACACCCCCAGGCAGTGATCTGCCAGCCTGTCCCCAGGGCAGAGGAGGTCTGGGTGACCTCAGGGGGTGTCCCCAGCTCACAGCAGCAGCGGGGCTGTCCCCTGTACTGGGTGAGCAGCCACAGCCCACAAGGTTCTCCTCAGCCACAGGCACTGCCTGTCCAGCTCCACGGAGCCACCGTGTCCTTGGCTCTGTCTGTGTCCCTGCCACCCTCCCAGGGCCAGCCTGGACCTTGTCCTGGGCTCCGTGCCCCTTCTCGTGGCTCTCTGTCAGCTCAGGGCTCCCTGGTGAATCACAGAGAGCCAGAGAAAGGCTTTTGCCATGGTAAAGGGAACAATCCTTTTCCTTCTGTCCTGGCCTTTTGTCTATGTGGATGCAGATCCAGTGGGCTCAGTCCTGTCCCCGAGCAAGGTCCCCAGCTGTGCACAGCTGTGTGCCATTTGGGTGCATGATCTACACGATGTGCATTTGTGCATTATGTGCATTAGGTATATTATGTACATTAGGTGTATTATCTGTGTTATGTGGGGATGTGCAAAGAAAAACACACATGTTTTCCAACTCTGCTGCAACGTTTTTGTTAAAAAGCCTGTCCTGAGAGCAGAGAGCAGCCAGTGGCCACTGAGTCCCCAGGGGTGCTGGCCAAGGAGCCCACAGTGGCCGTGCAGGGGGCCCTGTGCTCAGGGGTCACAGCACAGGGTCACACTGGGGTCTGAGCTGCTCCCCCTGGGGATTTGGGATCCCCCTCCCGTGTCTCTGCACACCCCAGGGGTTTCCCATGGGATGGGGCTCCCGAATCGCCGCCGTTCGAGGCCACTGCACCCCTCAGACTGTGTCACACCAGTGCAGCCACAGCCTGCAACACACCCTGCAATAAGGCAGCAATTCTGTTTTAGCACTCCTCGAGTAACAAACGGGACTTTGCTGAACCCCACATTTGGTTTCTGAGCGCTGCAGCCAGGCAGAGCTCGCAGCTCCCTCGCACATACCTGAACCAGCACATATGGCCCACTCTCACTGCCAGCAACACGAAATGCAAGAGTTTCACAGGAGAAGATTCTCGCTGAAGGATTAAGGAGTCCGCACTTAACGAGTTGCTACCCTGAGAATTATTGTTACTTTTTTTTGTTTGTTTTTTTAAAGGGATAATGCTTCTAGATAATACTAATGTAAATTATAAGCAAAGGAAAACCTTCACCAAATGATCCTCATTCCCAACCAAAATCCAGATCACCACCTTTAGGACAGGTCTCCTTGCTTGGAGAGCTGGATTAAAACAATCACAGTATAAAATAAGACATTTCATCTTGGTCTTTGACTCAAACCTCTGAGCCAACATCCCCCCATTTCCCTCCCGAGGTCAGGAGCAGACCCAGATTTCCATATTTCCTCTCAGACCATTCTGCTTCCCACCTCCCCTTTCTTTCATGATGGAGAACATCTATTTTTATGATTTGTACCAATGCACTTGGCACTTCTATGACATTTTCAACCTCTGCCTCTCAAAGTGCTTTTCAAGGGTGGCTACAAGGCACCTCACAATTTAAGATGGAAAAAATCCTGGCAGCAGCTCAGAGACAGATTCAGCTCTGCTCTGTTCAAATGAAGCCAGACCTTCCTTCTACCTGCTCTGAATTGCAAATACACCAAATTCCAGCTCCTTCTGGCTTAATATTCCTTTGTTTTCACTTGCATTTTCTGTTTAAAATAAGTGTAATGTCGTTCCTGCTTTGGTAATGATCCCTCAAATATTAAATAAATGGCAGCAAAGGCTCCCTGTTATTTTGTGCCTGTTACATCTCTCCTGCAGGAATTTAGAACCTCCTGACAACACTCATCATATGGGGAGTACGTTCAGGAGGAAATTTCATGGAAGGAAGGCAATAATTGTGGGATTTAAGCAACTGAAACTCTGCATTTCCACGCAGTGAGGAATATCTTTACATGTAGGATACACCCGGAGTTTTGTGTCTCTTTTATCACCATCAGAACAGAGCAGCACCAGAGCTCCACCACGAACACCTTTGGATCCACCAGCAGATGGCTGAACACCCAACAGCAGTGAAATGCTACCAAGCCACAGCTAAAAATTGCTCCCCAACAGCCCCTCGGGTCCCCTTTTGGGCAAGCTCCACGCTGAGCATCCAGCGCTTTGCCTCTCACACTGCTCACTGTCTCCTCCAAGAGATTTCACTGCTCTGCACCAGCGACTGACAGACCGAGGTGGGACAGAGCTCTGGCACATCCCAGGTTTCCAGCCCAGGGTGCTCCTGGGAATGTGCTGGAAAATCTCTGCCCCTGGTTGGCAGTGGCCCCGTAGGGACCTGTGGCTGCCGCTGGGAGCAGGAAGCTGTGGCTGTGCACATTGTGCCTCTGCACCACCACGGCAGCGTGGGGTTAGCTGGGACTTCTGGCAGAGCCACAGCCCCTGATCCCCCCAGAACACACCACGGAACCCAAACTCAGAACCCAAACTCAGAACCCAAACCCTTCCCCAGCACGGAACAGCCACCGACCGCCAGGTGCAGAACCGCCGAGCCCCGACGGGCGCAAGGGCATTTCCAGTGTTCAGAGGGAACGAGCACACTGCTCCTCTGGGGCTGTGGGACCCACGGGAAGGTGCTGGGAAGAACCAACCCTGAGCACTGGCCACACGTCCCCGTTACTTACGGTTGAGAGGCAGGCTGGCATTGGTCGTCCCTAGCTTGTTGGCAGCGACACAAGTATAGTTGCCAAAGTGCTCTTCTGTCACATTGGTAACAGTAAGAAGGGATCTTGTACTATAATTTTTAATAGTGATTCCTTGTTGACCATTGATCAGTCTAGAAAGCAAAAAGAAAATGTCTATAACTCATATACCACAACCAAGATTTTTTTTTTTTCATAGCTCTCTTTTCTTTCCTGGTTTTACAGACAGCCCCGGGAGCACCGTGAGCTCTTTGCAAGCTGCCAGTGCCTGTGCTGAGCACAATTCCTGGCACTGAGGAGAGGCCATGGGCAGCCTTGGGGCTGGGGGTGCTGAAGGGAACGGTGCTGCCTGCGTGTCCTGCAGCTGAGAGAAAAAAACACCCACAGCCCTTCCTGCCTGGAGGAGCGGGGACAGAAACTCCTGCATGCAGAGCTGGGATTTTAAACTGGGCAAAGCCAACCGGGAATTGAAATACCCTCCCTGGGGCAGAAGAGGATCCTGGTAAGTCTTTCTAAGAGGGCTTTTTCAGCCCCTGGAGTTTGTCGTGTGCTTTCACAGCTCTGGCTGGTGGCAGGTGAGGATTAGGAGCCAGGACTGTGACCATGGTTTTGTTTATGGGGCTCTGCAGCTGCAAATGAGCCTTGCAATTAGGGACAAAATGCTCCAGCAGCACTGCTGAGGCAGCAGCCTGGGCAGGATCAGGTAATGAAGCACAGAAAAAAGCCAAATCAGGACTCTTCTCACCCAGCTTGGAGCTTCCCACCCCAAATTCATAGGAAAAATGCAGGTGTGTGGATACTGCTCCCAAAGCCATGTCAGGAGCACTGCTGGGCACCAGGACAAAGCAGGAGAGCCAACTTTAATGATGTTGTCGTAGGCAAACCACGTCTGATCAAACAAGGAGAGGAGAAGGGGAACTGTGTTATTAAAAACTCGCCACAGTTATTACTCATAATTCCTTCTATTTCCCATAAGGAGCAGAGTTTTGGATTAAGAATGCAATTTTTGTCTGCTATATTGAAGGATATAACCATATATCCTGGGAGTTAATGCCATCCTCCACTGTTCTGTCTGAAAACCTTGGCAAATGTGTCATTAATTGCACTTGTGCAGGTTGTGGACTGAACATTGCTCATTGTTACGGGAGTGCCTCTCTTCCCATCAGACCCCTGCAGGTGCTGCTCACACAGGGATTTCTCCTCCCTGGACAGGTTGTGTTGCTGTAAAGGACTCTGTAGAGGACGTGCCACACCCCATGGGCATGAAAACGTAGAAAAATGGGATTGCAGCACCTGGCTTGGGGTGGACACTGCTCTTGGAAGATTCATCTTTTGTCCAGAAAGAGAAAACTTTCTGTGCCAGGCGGAAATTTGTTCCCTCATCCTTTGCACGTGGATGTTCTCCTCTAAACCCAATGGCTGTCCCTCTGCTTCCTGCCTCTCCTGCAGAAAATTCCAAAAGAGCTCTTCACTCCCAAACCTCCCCTGCTGTGCTGCTCCCATGCACAGGGTGCCCAGAGCAGCTGGGGCTGCCCCTGGATCCCTGGCAGTGCCCAAGGCCAGGCTCGACACTGGGGCTGGGAGCACCTGGGACAGCGGGACGTGTCCCTGCCATGGCAGGGGGGGAGTGGGTGGGATTTAAGGTCCCTCCAACCCAACCCAGTCTGGGATCCTGTGGTCTGCACCAGCTGTTTCCAAGCCAGCCCCACACTTTTGGCCCATAACCAAAGTTTGAGCTCCACCATCTCCATTTCAGCTGTAAGGTTCACCTCCTTTTTTCCCCAGAAAAATGGACTGCTGGGTTCTTTGCTGTTGCCATGCCCTGTCCCAGGTGACATCTGCCTCAAAACAACTGAGACTGCCTGCCTGCTGTGCCCTGCTGCCCCCAGGCTGCCCAGGGGTGCCAGCTCAGGGCCCTTCCCCTCCCTCTGCCCCCACATCCCCTTCCCTCCAGCCCTGCTGGGAAGGGGCTGGCACTGAGGGCTCAAGGCTGGAAGTCCTGGAGCAAACGGGGCTGGACGGAGATGCAGATCGATGAGCACACAATTCCCAGAGCAGGAGCTGCCCAGAGCTGCCCAGGGGTGTCCGTGTGCAGCTGGAGGAGCAGAAGCTTTTCCTGGGGAATTCGCTGCTCCGTGTGCAGCTCAGCCACACTCAGCACTGAGCTCACATTTATCATTTATTATATAATCATTTGTTATATAATCATTTATTATATAATCATTTATTGCTGGGCCTCACCCACTGACTGCCAGGCTGCAACAGAGTTCTGGGTGTGCACAACAGCACTGTGGGTGTGCACAACAGCACTCTGGGTGTGCACAACAGAGCTCTGAGTGTGCACAGCAGCACTGTGGGTGTGTACACAGCACTGTGGGTGTGCACAACAGCACTCTGGGTGTGCACAACAGAGCTCTGAGTGTGCACAACAGCACTGTGGGTGTGCACAACAGCACTCTGGGTGTGCACAACAGAGCTCTGAGTGTGCACAACAGCACTCTGGGTGTGTACAACAGCACTGTGGGTGTGTACACAGTGCTCTGGGTGTGTGCAGCCACCCTGCACGCTTCTTCCCCTGTGTTCTGTGCCACAGCCAGGGCAGAGCGAGCTCCTCCTCACTGCAGGGTGGGCTCCCAGGCATCCCCAGCTCCCCCAGTGCCAGCCCCAGCCCTGCCTCTGCTTTCATCCCACAATACCTGCACCGTGTCATAATTGATGGAGCCATAATAATGAGCTTTGTCATTTCAAATGTAAGCCTTGTTTGCTTTGAGAAGGAAAAGGGAATTAATACTTTAATATTTCATTTAGGTGACTTTTGGGCTTCTTCCCTGTGGCTGTTTAATGTCTGAGCTCTAATTTCTGTAACCCCAGAACAGAGCCTGAGAGCAGAGCTGAGAACAGAGCCTGGGTTCAGAGCTGGCACGGTGAAGCCATTCTGCTCTCCACAGGGAATCCTCAACAATCTTCAAAGGCACACACATTTCTGACACCCCATCCCTGGAAGTGCCCTGGATCCCTGGACAGGCCCTGGAGCACCCTGGGATAGTGGAAGCTGCCCCTGCCCATGGCAGGGCGTTGGAATGGGATAAACTTTAAGATCCCTTCCAACCCAACCATGTGATGTTTCTAGGACAATTTTAAGATGCTTTTATTAACTTCTCCCCCAAATTTTCTCCAACTCTCCCCACCCTGTGCATCTGCACCTGGGGGAAGTTACTGAACAGAACTCCTGGGAAGTCAGTGATAAGGCAGAATCAGCCCTCTCTGCCTCAAAGAGCAATAACTTTAACTCAGAGCAGTCTGTTACTGCCTCTGTGTTTAGTTTTAATGGTTATTTTATGATGAGGTGATCCCTGGAGTCTGGGAATGGTGTGTTTGGATTTACATCAATCTCAGTAACCACAATACAATTTCCACCCCCGAAAGCCTTGTTTCAGACACTGCACACACAGCTGGGATTGCAGGGCTAGCTCCCACTGCTGATCTATTGAACAATCCATCCCGACTTCTAAGAAAGAGGAGTCCCAGCCCAAGAGTTTCTGACAAAAATGGGATCCTCTCTATTGTGTTAGCAGAGAATCCAGCAGAGTGTGCACTCCCAGGGTTCAAATTCAGCCGTGGAGCACGGCTGCAAATTATCTGCAGGGTAATGGAGATGCTCCTGTGAGAGACTGAACCTTCTCAGCTCCGCACCAAAGCAGTGCCTGAGCTGGCCATGGCTCATCCTGTGCTAGCCAAGGTCCATCCTGAGCTGGCCAATGCTCATCCTGAGCTGGCTGCCCATCATCCAGAGGCACAGGGGAGACACTGGATCCAAAACCAGCCAAAAAAAATACCTCTGTATATTTTCCTCTTTCCTGCAAGGGACGGGGCTCAGAGATCCCCAGCACCAACAAGAGCTCACAGGATCCCCTGAGCTGGAAGGGACCCCCAAGGATCATCAGAACCCAGCTCCTGAAAGGATGGAGTATTAGGTTTAACCCAATATTTGAGCAGCAAGAGCCAGCAGGACAGAGCTTTTCCTGCTGAGGTGAAACACCCACCAGGACAGGAGCAGAAGCACAGCCTGTGTGTCCTGAAATGCTCTGCTTCACCTCTCCTGCTGCTGCCATGGCACTGAACGTGCTCAGCAGGGAGGAGTTTGGGCAGAGTTACAAACAGAAAGGTGATCAGCATGCTGAGAGCTGCTAATTGAACCTGGGGTGCCAAAACCTGCTCTGAAATATTCCCACAGAAAGGGTGTTTGTGCTGCAACAGCCCCGGGATGGGCACAACACAACACAGCCACGAGCAGCCATGGAAATGGGATGCAGATGGATTTCACCAACACAGGAGAAACATTCCTGGTCCACAGAGGAAAGATCAGTTGAAGAGAGCCTTTAGGATATGGTGGGATGCAAGGCTCAGCAGAGAGGAGGAGGACAGCAGCTCGTGCTGCAGGAGGGGAGCAGCTGAGGAAGGAGCTGACAGATGGCTTTCTGTGAAAAAGGGTCATTAATA
This sequence comes from Ploceus nigricollis, assembly GCA_013399945.1. Lineage (NCBI taxonomy): Eukaryota > Metazoa > Chordata > Aves > Passeriformes > Ploceidae > Ploceus > Ploceus nigricollis. The sequence goes on from VXBC01003790.1 coordinate 129,055, forward strand.
TTCTCCTGCCAGCTCCCAGGTTTAATGGGATGTTCGAGCTGACAAACCCAGCACTTGGAAGCTGGGAAATTCCCGAAGCTTCCCAGCTACAAGGGACAATATCCACCTGCTTCTGCACCAGCATGTGAACCCAAGAGAAATGAGCTCCTGCAAAAGCCCAGAGCTGTAAACCAAAGTGTCCTGTTCAAAAGCAAAGCACCTCCCTGTTTAATGAGCTGCCTTTGGAACAAAGGTGACTCTGCAGAGATGCTGTTGATGACCCAGAACGGCCCCCACAAACCCAGAACACACGGCCAGGTTTTAGGGTTCAGTGCTCCCCTGACCCCCTTGGCTGCAGTGACCTGCAGAGCTCACCCCAGGGAGCACAACCAGGGCACCAGCCACACCACCTCAAAGCCCTGCTCTCAAAGGTGAGGAGGACAAATTAAACAGAAATCCTTTTTGCAGGTTTTCCCAGTGCTTTTCTGGCTGTCACCCTTCAAAGGCTGGAGTTCCTCAGCTGCTTTGGATGTCAGGCTGTTGCCATTTCCACTCTGACAGAGCAGGAGCCACGGCCACGGGGCAGCTCCGGCAGCTCCAAGCACCCCTGCTGGAGCTGGGAAGCTGCTGGAACGGGCACCCCGGGGCAGCCCCAGCCTGGCAGCAGCCCTGGCACACGAGGGGTGGGCGAGCAGTGGCTACTTACTTCCTCTCTCCTCTGTACCACTCAAAGACCGGGGCAGGCACTCCTGCACCTTCGCACCGGATCAGGCCGTTCCCTCCAAGCACCACACCGCTGGATTTAAGTTCCTGAATTGTGGGGACAACTGAAAAATAAGAATTGTGAAATAAATGGACATTGGCATCTGGACAGGCAGGTCCCCCAACGCCGCTGCTCCTCTCGGCCCCTCCAAGGGCTCTTCTCCAGCCTGAGCCACGTTCCAGCACTGTGCTCCAGCAGAGGGAAAACATCCCACCCTGCACATCCTGCTCCGTGTGCCGGCTGTGGAAACCCCACTGAGGCGTGGAGAGACAGCAATCCAGTCCTGCAAAAAGCTGCTTTTCAGTTCCCCAGCACAACCCAGAGCTAGCAGCATTCCTTAATTAGCTGTCAGTGTTTAAATCCTGAGCCCTGGGAAAGGCACAGGAGCCCCCAGCACTGGGGGACCTGTCACTGCGAGGGTGTGGCAGGTCCCCAGGGCCAGCACCCCTTATCTCCTGCAGCAGCTGCACACACCCCCAAACCTTTGAGCTCTCAAACTAAGAGAGTAAACCTCCAAAATGATGAGCCAACCACAAGTATCAGAGAAAAGTGACTTTCCCATCATTCCACCGCATATGGAGTTGTTTCAGTAAGTGCATTTTGTCTTTTTAAATAGTAAACATTGTAAATAGTAATAAACTTTTTGAGCTTAGAACTACAGACACAAATAAAGATGAAAAGCAATTGTCAGGTTTTCCAGTTGCCAGCAGAAGGAACCGCCAGCTGAAAATAAAACACAGCAAATTCCTCAGGAAAGAGATTATCAAAGGCAACAACTGCCTCCTCCTGGAACTTTTTACGTTCTCTGGTTTTAAACAATAATTTATGTGCATCATCAAAACGCTGTAAAAACCAAACCACATAACTTATAAATAAAAATCTGTTTATTTTTTCCCGAGCAGCTCTCCAGATGTTGCTCTAAGGTGTTTATGGACACGTGGAGCTCTGCCTGCCTCGCTCTGCTCCCCTCACGTCGTGGTGCTGCTCCCCCACCCCACCTCAGATCCAGGAGCTCCTCAGGAGCCCTGGCTGAAGCTCCCGAGTGCTGAAGGGTCCTGAGACCACCCCAGCCGAGCCTGGCCCTGCCAGGAGCTCTCGGAAAAGCTGGGAAGAAAGCCCACCCAGGAGGTGCTGGCTTGGGTTGTGGCCAGGATGGAACTTGGTGGTGGCCACAGGGAGCATCTTCAGCCCCAAAGCAGCAGCGCTGAGTGAGCCCCACCCGTCCCCAGGTGCACACCCCTGCCTGGGGGGAGGCAAAGGGGCTGGAGGGGAATATCTCACTGAAGCACAGGGACTTTTGGAGAGGCTATTTCCACACCTGGAAACAGGTGCACACCTGGTTTTACCCGAGTGTGAGTCGATTATGGACGGGTGTAGCTGTCTTAGCTCTGTAGTTGAGCATTGCTGTAATTACAGTAAACCCAATCAAATCACTTTGTAAATCTGAAACACTCAGTGACTGAGCACTGCTAAACCCTTGTGCAGCCTCATCTCTGCATCCCTGTCCTTTGCACTGCCTCTTGCATTCCCATATCCTGCATGGATCATCCCAAACCCTTCTGAGGGATCTTCCTTTGTGTGCTTTACCCTGGCAGTGCCCCAGCACCCAGCTCTGCAAAGCCTCATGTCCCCAAACCCAGAGCAAACCCTGCCTTTGCCAGCCCTTGGGAGGTGTTTGAGTGACCAAAGCCCTCCTTGTGGCACAGGCTGGAATGTTTTCTGTGAGCCTGCGGAGCAGTGACAGCCACGTCCCCACCTCACAGCACGGCTCTGTCCCACACTGCAGGAAGGGAATCTGCTGGGAATCTGCTGGCAATCTGTTGGGAATCTGCTGGGAATCTGCTGCAGCTGCCATGGCCAGGGACAGCAAACACACCCCCAGCACTCAGCACAGCCCCTGACTTTAACTCAACTGGGAGAGGGAGTTTCACCTGGGGTTAAACCAGAGCTGCTTCTCCCTCTTCCACCAGACTCTCAGACTGGCAGCCTCAGCCCTTGCCTCCAGCTTCCTCATGCAATGATTCCAGCAAACCAATCCATAAATCCATTAGCTTTCACCCAGCAACATTAACGACTGAAGGGAAGAATACATGTATAAGCAATTTGCATGACTCCTTCTCCATAATCTGCATAAGAAAAAATACAGATTGGTTTTGTTACTCCATAAAAACAACAGGGACACGTGAAACATCCCCACTCCTTCCCTCAGGCTGTGTGAAAGATGCAACCACTGGAAGAGCAAATAAGAGATGAGTGAAGGCCTGAGTCACCTCCCAAGCTCCTGCTCCTAAGAGGCACCACCTTGCTGCTTCCCCCTGGGCCTGCTCACCTTCTCCTCGGTGTTTTGGGGATGTTTTTGTCTTGCTTGGCTGGCTGTTTTTTACACAAAAGCAGAACATCCCTGACAATGTGTTTCAGGATGAGCTGGCGCATAAAACCTGCAGCTTACTGCTGCTTCATGGGCAGCTGGGAAGGGGATGCCAGCTGCATCCCAGCTCCAAATAACAATTCCAGGCTCTGCTGCTGGCTTGGAAACTACTGGAAAACTTCTGAGGACGAAATTTTCTCAGATCTCCCTTTGAGGAGGATTTCAGCTTCTGTTTGTTCAGAACAAGAATTGAAATCAATGTTCCCTGCTCCAGGAAATCCCTGGTTAGTACAGGCATGGAAACACAAAGCGGAGATTGTTGGAGCCACCATCTCCTGGATTTATCACTGTCAGGTTATTTTATGGCTTTTACTCTAAAGACAAACTGTGGGATGCAGTTGTGTTCCTGGAGCACTAATTAAGGAACCAAAAATCCATCAGACCTGGAAGCCTGAGCAGCAGCAGGTGAGATCCCACACCCCAAACCTGCTGCTCACTCTGCCCTGGAACGGGGAGAGACAAACAACAGGGAGCAGAAATTTGGTTAAAGAGAAGCTGAGGCTGAAGGGAGGAGTGGGACAAGTGAGACTCCAGCTCCAGCCCCAGCCCTCCCCCAAACTCCCAGAGCTGGAGCCTCCCCTCGAGCAGGTGTGAGGGAGGGATTCCTGCTGAGCAGCCCATCATAAACAGCAATAAACAGCCAGTGAGGAAATAACACCTTGGCTCAAAGACAGGGAGCAGGAGGAGGGAGGGAAGGCTGGGAGAGGAGAGCTGAGAGAGGCTGCAGGAGGAGGGAAGGGGTGCCAGCCCCCCACAGCTCCCAGGGCAGCATTATCCAGACAAATCAACGGCTGAGAGAGACTGCAATAAAACCTAACAGGGATGTTAACAAGAAAACCTGGTGTAAAACTAATAATTTAAAATGTATTTGTCATTTCTAGGTCTCCTAAATAACGGTTAAATAAAATGATAGAGGGAAAATGTGATTATCTGTGTCTGTCGGCAGCACTGGCTCCTGTGACTCAGACCCGGAGGTTTTTGTCCCCACAGTGGCTCCTTGTTCAATCCCCTCCCGTGGTTCATCCCTGCAGAGCAGGGCACTTCACATAAATGCCTAATTTCTGGCCTGGAAATGAGTTACAGGAACTGCTTCAGAGCAATTTCCGCGGTGCCTGGGAGTGCCTTGCTGGGAAAGGCTGTTGGGGTGGGCGCTCCAGCCGCGGCTCCGCGCAGCGTCCCCAACGTCTGTCCTGGGACGTGGCTCGGGAGGGACAGCTGGCCCTGGGCCAGAATCGCATTTATTGTCCCCAAACCCACAGATTTGTGGATCCCACAAGGCGGGTCTGGGCAGAACTGGGAGGGAGGAGAACTGTGCCCAGCACGCCCCAGAGCTGGTGCCAGGTGCCACCAAGGGCTCGGTGTCACCACAAGGGACCCACACAGGTGCCACCCCACACAGAGCAGGGTCCAAGGCCAGGCTGAACAGGAGCTGGGCTGTGGATGGGGTCCCTCCCACGGCAGGGGTGGGATGAGATGGGGTTGAGGGGCCCTCCCAACCCAAACCAGTCCCAGGTTCTGACTCTGCACATCTGAGCTCCCCAACACCCTCACATGGAAACCCAAACTTTACCCCTGAGGTTCTGCTCAAAACCAGCCCAGAGGCCTGCTGGACCTGGTCCCCATCCAAACATCTCCATTTTGCTTCCAAGTGTCTAAAGGAAGGGTTAGACCCATGGCATTCCCAGGCACAGGGAGTGCACCAGCTCCAGCTCCAGCAGGTTTCCTCTTTTAACATTTTAATGAGCTTCGGGACTTTTAGGCACATTAGTTATGTTGCCCTAATTACTCATTATAATTCTAATGTGCATTTTATATTTAATTACAATGCTTATAAAGATTTGGTATGGACAGTAAATTATTATAACTAGCATGTGGATAATGATTACGAGCTGAATTTATTAACTTTTACACGAGCATTCAGGGCTGGAAACTTCCAATTTCACCTTTGTGAGCCCCCATATTGTCTGATTAAACCAATATTTCTGTGGCATTAATTGTAAATGTCAAGGAAAAAAAGATCTTTTATTTTCCCTGTTTTCATCAGCTTTTAATTTGGCATCCTAATGCCATCTTTTGTTAGTGAAATTGCTTTCCAGGGTGTTAAGATAAAAAATTCCAGGTAAGAGAACAGGTTTCTGAGATGTGTTTTGTGCTCAGAAGAACAGATATCAGCAATATTCAAATACATTCTTTTCTGTCTATGCACCCTCCGAGTGTTTTACCAACGCAGTAACAAGTCAGACAGTGTTACTTGTACTTTAAATAATTAAGATGGGCTTCCGACACTCTGGATTATTTAATTTTTCTAATTTATTCAGCGCAGCAGCCCTCCCTCTCCCCAGATTAATGGAGTGGTTTAATAATGGCTTCTCATGTCAGAACCTTCTCTGCCGTGCAGAAACATTTGTGAGACACGACTGGAACAACCACTGGGCTCAGCAAGTAACAGGCTGATTTATTCCAGCTTTTCTCCATGACTTATCAGGATCGTGGATTCACTGCCGGCCTGACACGCACATTTCCATAAATTGTACATGCAAACACAGGAGATGTGGGCAAGAATTCAGTTCTAGATGGAACACAGTGTCTCCTTTCAGCTTTTCACTGAATCCCAGACTGGTTTGGGTTGGGGGGACCTTAAATCCCACCCAGTGCCAGCCCTGCCCTGGCAGGGACACCTCCCACTGTCCCAGGCTGCTCCAGCCCCAGTGTCCAACCTGGCCCTGGGCACTGCCAGGGATCCAGGGGCAGCCACAGCTGCTCTGGGAATTCCATCCCAGCCAGGATTCCCTTCCCAATATCCCATCTAAATGTACCTTCCTTCAGCTTTCCCTTTCCCACCCCTGCACTTCCAGTGTGGATTAATTGAACAATTGTGTCATCCCCTCAGGAGAGAGCAGCCTCAGGCATCCCCTGCCCGGGCTCTGAGATGTCACAGGGCACATCTGCTCCCCAAAACCTGCTCCTCCCTCAGCTCCAGCTCATGGATTACACTGGATCCCCAAATCCCTGCCTGCTGTGCCATTTATGGGTTTGGAGAGAAAACCTCCCTGTGCTCAGCACAAAGCTTATAACCCACAGGTGATTGGTATGTGGGTGGAAAACATCAAAATCAGCAGCACAAAATAATACTTAGTAAATAATAGGCCACCAGA
>VXBC01003790.1:135476-184627 GCA_013399945.1 Ploceus nigricollis
GCCCCGAGGCTGCCGGAGCTCCAGGAGCATTTCGACGCTGCCTGGGATGCCCAGGGTGGGAGCTGGGATGCCTGTGCAGGCCCAGGGGCTGGATCCACGATGCTGTGAGCCCCTGCCAGGGCAGGACACCCCAGTTCTGTGATTCTGCCCCAGCTGCCGTGCCCACGTCCGTGTGCCAGAGCAGCTCCTGCCCCGGGGAAGGTTCCCGTGAACAAACCCCTCTGCACTGCCCACGGCAGCAGCCTGGGAGCCCCGGGGGACAATGGGACAGGAGCACCTGAGACCCACGGGCTCCTTGGCCACCCTCACCAGGAGGTGGCCAGAGCCACGCCGGACAAACACAACCCACGGGGCAGCTGCACACCAGAACGGGGAGCTGCAGAGGGGCTGACAGGGAAAAACGAGCCTCAGCACCCCAGAGTGGCAGGGAGGGGCAGGGAGGAGGGACAGGGACACTGTGACACAGCCGTGCCAGCCAGCAGGGAGAGCTGGCCCAGCCTGGCTGGGAACACACACGGGGGCTTTGCCTCTGCTGCTTCCCTCCCTCCAGGGAAGGTAAAAGCAATGGACTTCAACGAATTCCAGGCATTACTAAGTAGATCTTTTGGCAGAAAAGCTGAGAAGAAAAGGAACTTCAGCGAGCTGGTGGTTTTCCAAGGAAAGGAAGTGTGGAAGTAAGGAGCCAAGTCCCCGAGGGTAGTGGGGAATGCAGGCAGAGCCCTGCAGCAGCAGGGAGGGCAGGCAGCAGACACTGGGGGCAGGCAGAAACCACCCCAGGGGCACTTTCCTGGGGTCCCCCTGCACAGTGCCCCGGCCCCAAACACCCAGGGGGGCCTGGCTGTGCCCCCACTGCAGCATGACCCCCCAAACCCACACAGCCACCAGCACACAGCTGAGCCCTGGCTCCACCCTGCAGCTCTCTGGTGAATTTACTGCCCTCACCTGAGCACCTGGGCTCACAAGTAGCCAGGAGCTCCCAGAGGTGCCCCACAGCCTGGCTACCTCCAGCAAAGCACCTGGTGCAGGGCCAGGCTCTCCTGGGCCAGCTGAGCACCCCGGGTTCAGGGGGACAGGAGGAATTTGGCCCGGCAGAGCTGCAGGAGGTGATTTACTGGGATGCACTGCAGCGCTGAACTGCACCACAGGAGGGAGGAGGAATCAGCTCCAGCCCAGCTCTGCCACGGGCCAGGCTTGCAGTAATCAGCCAGAACTGCAGCAGAGCAGATTTAGGGATGGTGAGACAGAGCTGGGAGACTTTGCTTGAGGGAGATGTCAGGGTGCTCTTGCTCTTTTTTCATTTTAAAGGCTGACAGTGGGAGTGCTGACACCTGGACAGCAGCACCCGCCTGAGCCCTCAGGTCCCTCCCTTCCCTTCCCCTCCCAGGGTGGGAATTTTGAGGTCTCTGAGGTGCTGGGATAATTAAGCACCAGAAGCAATTCCTGCACTGGTGTCTGTGGATAAACACGTTGTGTTTAAACTGCGATCCATTATTCAGAAATCACACTCTCGTTAGCTCCCAGCAGTAATGAAATCCCCAGATCCACACTGAGCTACAGAAGCGAGGCAAGGGCTGGCACTGGAATTTAGGGAGAGAGCTCAGGAGGCAGAGGCAGAACTTCTCTGCAGCACAGGGATCCCATCCAGCTCGGTGTGATTGGATCCACCAAGGCAGCCAGGTGAGGCCCCAAACGCTGCTGCCGAGGCCAGCACTCATTACTGCTCCGTAATAAATGGAAGCATAAGTCACAGTTAGCACTGAACAGATTGTTTGGGGTTGCAAAGACAGCAGCTGTCACAGCTTGACAGCTTTCTTGTTAGTGAATCAGCTTTCCTGACAGTCTTTTTGATTGAAAACCCCTGTTCCCTGACAGAGTGTTGGAGCTGATGTACATATGTAGCTCATGAAGAATGAGAGGGAGCCATGGAAGGTCTCGAAGCTCTTGCTCTGTATTAAAAAGCAGCGCAGTTTACATAAAGGGAGGGTCTGGCTGGCAGATGTGAGCTGCTGGGAAGGCTCAGCCCTGCTGGGAGGTGACAGTGGCACGCCCAGAGCCGCGGCCTCAGGGGTTTGCTAAAAGCAGGAAAGGCACAGAAATCCCGGCTGCTTTCACTCCAGGAAGAGTCTGTGCAATAAAAAATAGCACTGCAATTTAAAAATGAAACGGAACCATCCCCCTCGTGTGGCCCTGGCAGGTTTGCCCAGGCCTCCCCCAGGCAGGGGGGGCAGCAGGAGCACGCCAGGCTGCCCACCGTGTCCCAGGGCATGGCCCATGTCCCTGGGACTGCCCCTCCCGTCCAGGGGTGTCACCCCCGCCTCAGGGAGGGACAGCGGGTCCCGAGCACAGCCTGGCACAGACCTGGCTTCACCTGGAACGCTGGGAGCTCCCCACTCAGGAAATTGCTGCCTCAGAAACAATTCCTGACTTTCCCTTGCCCAGTCCTCTCTTGGCCACCGATGCCACCAGGTGCAGGAGCAGCAGAACACGGGGCTGATGACACAGCTGATATTTCACAGAACTTTGTTCCAAATGCACTGGAAATGGAGCATTTGGAAGGGACTTTTTCTAAGCGAACTGAACTCTCCCAGTCCAGCGGGGACTCTCAGGATCTTTGTGCAACAGGAGCCAGAACCACGGGGTCTGTGATGCTCCTGGCCATGCCTGGAGGCACCACCTCCCATCACAGAGCCTCTGCCTGCTCCACAGCTCTGAGGTGCAGAAAAGGTCACTCCAGCCCCAAAACAGTTTGGTTTTATTCGAGGAGAGCAGCAGAGAAGCAGCTTCATGGATTCTGGTGCCTGAGGAGTGATGCTGGAAGCTTTTCCTCTCTTTGGCATCCACAGCACAGCTTCGTTTTAAACCACAAAAGCAAAAGGGGACTTCTCAAAGCTCCTGTAGCTCCCATCTGCTGCCTCCACCACACCTCTGCTACCACAGCAGGTATTTGAACCCCAGGAAAAATCAGGTTGTGATAATGTCATTACAGCACATCCCTAGTGCAGAACCATTTCAATTACTGGGATAAAAAACATGAAAAAAAAAAAGAAATCAAGGGATGGAGAGTTGCACTAGGCTGACTGCTCAGAGCTGGCTTTTTGTGGCCCCAGCTGGTGCCAGCAGCTGCACTCAAAGCCCTCTGACCATCACCTCAAAGGCTCTGCAAGGGACAGGGAGGCCCCAGCCCCACAGCAGCCAGGAACAATGCAGTTACAGGCAGAAATATTGCTTTGCAGTCTGTTGCCTATTAGGAAATATTTTAAGTAATTGTTTTCTGCTGAAGAGTGATCTGGGCAGGGGAGCACTCCTGGAAGCTCGAGAGCTCTCCATTAATTTTGGCTCTAGCCCGGGGTCTAGCACAGCCCTGCTCCAAACTGCTGCTCCAAGCACAGCAGCTCTTTAGAGATGACTCATTTCCATTAAAGCCTCAATTTTCCCGAGCTGCATTTTCACTGGTGTTTAAAGTGGGATCACCTGGAGGCTGCAGAGCTGGCAGGGGAAGCAGGCACCTGCTGCAGGCAGGGCTGGCTGCCCAGGGAGCTGCTCCTCAGCCGGGGCTCCACATCCACCCTCAGACGGGGCTTCCAGCACCTCTGAGGACGAGGGGAGCTGCACAGCAAGCTTTCAGGAGCAAATTCATGGGGAGGAGCACATTCCTGCTGCCCCTGAGGCCAGGAGGGGCAGGGAAGGCTTCAGCAGACACGGGTGTGCAGAGGTGTCCAGAGTCTCACTGGAACCTCCCTTGGACTTTGAAATGACAGCCAGAGCAGAGCAGTAGGTAAAACCTCCTGGAAACCCTTCTATGAATTTCCCTGCCCACAGATCCAGGGGCTGCTGCCACACTTTCACCAGCAAGGGCCTGGAAGCTTCACAAGGTGTCTTTGTAAAAACCAGCAGCAGTATATTGGTCACAGTATTTCCCACCAGTTTTGGGGCAGAGGCTGCTCCATCCTCTCACAGAGTCAGGGTGGGAAGGATCTCCAAAGTCACAGAGCCCCAGCTGTGCCCTGTCCCCAGCCTGTCCCCAGCCCAGAGCTCTGAGTGCAGCTGCAGGGTCGGGCACTCTGAGCAGCCCTGCCAAGGCTGAGCTTTCCATGGGGAAACACTCCCTGATACCAGCCCAGCCTCCCCTGCCCAAGCTGCCTGTGCAGTGTTTCACATTTCCCAGACTCTGCACTGCATTGGTACATAACTCTGAACTCCATATAAAGTGTCAGCAGCTCTCCTCACAGCTCAGGCACACAGAACAATCCTGTTCCANCTCACTGTCCTGGCACACCTGCCCCATCCTGGCACTGCTGGCTCCCAACCAACACCTCCTGGCAGAGCAAGCAGAGGTTTCTCCTGAAGGTGCCAACCATCTCCTTATCTTTTGGGGGATCTGGAGGCTGGTGCTGCAGCTGGTGTGGCACTGCCAAGCCCCGGTGGTGAGCTGTGCCAGCACAGTGCCACCCTCCCCGAGCAGGGCCAGCAGCACAGCCCTGCCACACTGCCACACGAGCTGTGCTCTCAGGGATCTGCAGGAGCCATGCAGAGCTTGCAGAACCTCTGCACAAACCTGCAAATTCGAGAATTCAAGAGCCAAACTGCACTTGACTCTCAAACGTGAATTACATTGTCTTAATCTGACTTCTGGAATGTTAATAAAAACACCTGAAGGACATAAAGTGACAACCANGCCCCATCCTGGCACTGCTGGCTCCCAACCAACACCTCCTGGCAGAGCAAGCAGAGGTTTCTCCTGAAGGTGCCAACCATCTCCTTATCTTTTGGGGGATCTGGCGGCTGGTGCTGCAGCTGGTGTGGCACTGCCAAGCCCCGGTGGTGAGCTGTGCCAGCACAGTGCCACCCTCCCCGAGCAGGGCCAGCAGCAGCAGCCCTGCCACACTGCCACACGAGCTGTGCTCTCAGGGATCTGCAGGAGCCATGCAGAGCTTGCAGAACCTCTGCACAAACCTGCAAGTTCAAGAATTCAAGAGCCAAACTGCACTTGACTCTCAAACGTGAATTACATTGTCTTAATCTGACTTCTGGAATGTTAATAAAAACACCTGAAGGACATAAAGTGACAACCACTGCTTTACAGGAGGCTTCCTTCCCCAGCAGTGAAGGGAAATATTTTCTTCAAAGCAGCCACATTCTTCCCTCACCAAGCAATTGAGGTGGCTTTAATTGTCAGAGCAGCTCTTATGGAATTGGTGTGAGCTGTTTTTCTTTGTGTTGCCATGAGATAGCACATCACATAACTCAGATAGGTTCTCAGTGATGAGACCAGCTTGCAAATTAGCTAAATAACAATTTAGTCCTAATGGTGACCAAAAATAACAAGATAAAACCCAAAAAGCAATAAAAACCCCAACCGATGACATTGTGCACGACAAAACCTCCAATCTATAGGATTGCAGGATTTCTCCAAAGATCTTTATCTTATGTAAAAAAACCAACAGCCCAAACCTGTTATTTGCACTGGTTTCACCTGAAATACTTTGCTGGCAGCCCTTCACTGGTGGCTGCAGCCAAACCCAGCTCTGCTGGCCTTGATTTAAACCACAACCTGAACTGCAGTTTAAATCTGCTTGATTTAAACCACGACCCGGATTTCCACCAGGGCTGTGCTGCCCCCTCACCTCCCTCAGCCCAGGGGGCAGCTCTGTCCCCTCACACTCAGCCCACAGAGTCAGAGACAGCTCCTGGCGATTCTCTGCTCCCGGCTGTGTGGGATGTGCTGCAGGAAATGTGTCCCCTCCATCAGTGCCCTGACAGCCTCCCCAGGCTCTCTCATTGCAGCAGTATCTCAGATGTGAGAGTTCTCAGGGCTGGAGCAGCTGCCGAGGATCCCATCTGCACTCTCAGGTTACTGTTGAGCAGGAGGAGCGAGCCAGGAGCTGGGCTGGGCTGGGAGAAGGACCTGCACACCACAGCCCGGCCACGGTGCCACTGTCCCCTGCAGGAGCCACCCCCGTCCCCAGCAGTGTGTCACCAGGTTGGCACTGCACAGTTCCACTGTCCCCTGCAGGAGCCACCCCCGTCCCCAGCAGTGTGTCAGGAGCAGGACCACTGTCCCCACCCAGACCAGCAGCACAGCTCCAGCTGTGCTCTCCTGCAGATGTTTTTGGGTGAGAAGAGGTGAAGGGAGGACACTGCATCCCCCGTGTCTGCAGCAGCTCGGGAGAGGAACCCCAAGCAAAAGGGGACCAGCCCTGGCAGCTGCCTTCCCACAGCAGATCAGAGCTTCTGTGGCACACAGGGCAGGCTGCAGCCGTGCCCTGGGCACAGCTGGGGCACATCTGGTGCCTGGGGACTCTGCCCAGCATCACCACCAGCACCCACCCAACCCAGACCGAGGGCACCACACAGAGCAGGGCATGTCCTGCAAACCCCACGGGGCCCCACTGCTCCATGGAGAGAACCAAACTCAGCCAGGAGTCAGAGTTCCAGGAGTCCCAGCGCCACTCAGAGCCAAAACCCCCTTTTGGAATGCCACCTGAGACCTGAGGAAGCAGCAAAGCCCCAGCAGTGAAGCTTGGCTCCTAGAGCCAATGGTGACCTTAATTCCAAGTCCCAAACTTAGTCAGGGATATAAAGATGGAGCTGCAAATCAGGAGCTATTAGAAACAGAAATAATCAGAGTTCCTGATTTCTGCTTCGAGAGAAGCCCCCTCCTCCCCTCTCTTTTATTAGAGAAAAGTGGAAATTAAAATTAAATTGCTCTGAGCAATTTTATACTTGGTGCCAAGGCAGAGGAGGACTGAGACCTCCAGAAAATATGTGGGCTTTGCCTTCATATTTAATAATTTAACCGAGGCAACTTTCCCTCTTGAATCCAAACTCAAAACCTTGCCAAGGAAATGCTGATCCTAGGTCAGGAACGGTCACACTTCCTGGGAAAAGAGTCTCAGTGACATGTCCAAGGGATGGCAGCCCCTCCGAGCCCTGAGGTCCTGCAGTGTTTTTCCCCAGGAGATTTAAGGTTACAGATTTAATTAGGCCGGCGTGGCTTGTACAGGATGTCTGATTTCAAAGTGAAATCGGAGCATTATCCATAATGTTATGCAAAGCACCATAGCAACAGCGAGGAGCCTTCGAAGAAATGCTAATGAGGGGAGAAATGCTAATGAGGGGAGAAATGCTAATGAGGGGAGCTGTTCTGCACAACCCGGCCTGGCCAAGCGAAAACAAACACCCCACTTAAAATTCCTAACAAGAAGTCACATATTCCTGCTTCAGAAAAATCCCACTGCCAGAAATTCCTGATCAAAGCATCCCAGAGAAATTCCTGATCCCAGGGGAAGGGCACAGGATCTGCCTTGGGAACAGCCTCCCCAGACCCCACCGGGCTGGCTGAGGACTCCTGGAAGGGCTGGGATGTCCACCAGGGTCCCAGGCAATGTGGATCCTGCTCCCAGCACACGGACCCAGGCTCCAGAGGCACAGGAGAACCGGATAATGTTGGGAATGAAGCCCCCAAGCCCCAAGCTGAGATGATTTGCTGAAGGACACAAAACACGTGGATGAGAAGGAAAGGGTTAAATCACAGAATGTGCTGAGCTGGAGGGGATCCATGAGGATCATGGACTCCAGCCCTGAGCCCTGCACAGGACACCCCCACGAGTCAGCCTTTTCCTGGGGGTCTGTCAGGTTTGGGGCAGAGTCACTCCAAACACAAGATTTTACCAACGCAGTGACCCCAGCCCTTTGTTTTGTACCCCAGGTTAAGACAAGGGAAGAACAATGCAGTGAAAACCTGGATAAGCCAAACTAATTCGAGCTAAATCAGCCTAATGAGCCTCAGAAACTTATTAAAAGGCTGAATTAGGCAAATGCAGGGCTGCAGGGTAAGTGCTGAGCAGCCAGCACAGCCCGGGTGAGGCTGTCCCAGGCAGGGAGGGCACAGGAGGGGGCAGGGAGTGCCAGCCAGCCCCTTTGTCTGCAAAGCCCTGGAAATGCTGTGAGCAGGGGTGGGAGAGCACCTGCAGCACAGGGAGGAGGTGAGCTTGGCCAGCAATCCTTGGGAATGGACTGGGGCAGCTCAGCACTCCCAGCTGAGTCTGAGCACAGCTCCCAGGCTCAGACCAGCTGAGCTGGGCTCAAATCTGCCTGCGGGTGGGCACAGGGTGTCTGCCAAACCCTGCTCTGCTCACCTGGACACCAGTCCTGGGCCTGCTGCTGGGGGGGCTCAGTAACACAAAACCAGGGGTGAGGACCCTGAAATCACCCAGGGAAATGGAAAAGGTAGCCTGAAAACTGGACAAAACCACCCAGGAACGAGTTCAAAAATGTCTTTTCCCTCCCCAAAGCCACTGGATCTTGATTCAGTCAAGTCTGAAAGCTCCAGCTCTAAGAGAGCTGTCCGAGGTACAATTACAGGCAAACTGACCCTTAACATGGATTATCCTAAGAAAAGGGAATTCCACAATGCAACTCCACTTCAAATCCACATTTTCTATTTATTTAGACAGCTGACACTTTGAAATAAATGCAAATAAATGCCAGTTTCCTGAGGCACACATCCCATTCCTCATCCTCTCGCTGTGGCCTCAGCTCTACTGGAAATTCTAGGATTTAGCAGCTGCCTTTAATATTTCTCAAGCACGACAGTAATAGAGCAGGAGAGAACGAGCAAAGTGACAGCAGCACCTGGAGAGTTTCAGACCAGCTTTCAGATGACACATTAAATCCAGACACTGGTTCATTCAAAGCAGGGTTCAATATTATAATCTATAAATCAGTATTTGCTTTGCAAAATGTAATGGAAAATGCTAATAGGATTTACTTGTGAAATGAAATTGGATTACGTCTTATCTATTTTAACTTGATTTGGTGGAGCATTCCAACCAGCAGCTTCAATGGTCCTCTCCTTTCCTGCCCTCCCATCCTTTTGGAATTCAGGCAGATTCTCAGGCCACCCTTTTTCAAAGGGAAATGAGGGAGGACAGACCTAAATTAAGTAGGAAATGTAGATGCTGGTGTGTCAAGCAGTGTAATGAACCCCCCTGCGAGTCATTAGAGCCACGGCACATGTGCAGGAGCTCCTGGTTTGTGTCGGGCTGAAAGCTGCCCAGCCCAGAAACCTGAATTTCACAGAGTCCTTTAAACCTGATCGTTTTGGTGTCCCTGCCTGGGTGACTGAACAGCCTCTCTGTGCTGTGAACATCCACGTGCCAGCACCTCCTGCACCAGGAGCGGGGTCATGGAAGGGCACCAGGAATACAGACATGGAATGGCACCAGGAATTCAGTCAATCATGGAATGGCACCAGGAATACAGTCAGCCATGGAATGGCACCAGGAATACAGCCATGGAGTGGCACCAGGAATACAGTCAGCCATGGAGTGGCACCAGGAGCACCATCACAGAATGGCACCAGGAATACAATCAATCACGGAATGGCACCAGGAGTGGGTGAGAGCAGCAGCAGAGGAAAAGAACTCACAGAATCATTTAGGTTGGAAAAGCCCCCCCAAGACATCAAGCCCAACCTCCCCCCAGCACTGCCAAAGCCACCACTGACCCACGTCCACAGGCACCAAATAAAAGGGTGGAATATCTGGGGAGGAAGCCTTGCTCTTATCAGTTTGTTATGGAAATGAAGTGCCACTGCATTGTCCCCACATGCCCAAGGAGCCCTGATGCCACAGTCTGGGCAGCAGGGAATGCCCCAGGTGACAGCAGTGGCCCCACAGTGACAGGGGATGCGGGGCTTTGCTGCCCACATCAGCTGGGACAAGGCCTCTGGGGGAGACACAACGCTGACATCTCATATTTGTGACCAATAAAGCTGCCACAGCAACTCCAAAACCAGAAACAAATCACACGCTGGGTAATTGAGGTTAACCAAAGAAAACTCAGAATGAACAAGAGAGATTATTCACATTGTCTTGCCTCAGTTTTCTCACATGTTGGAGGGAAAAAGAACATTTCACATCATGCTGAGTGCTGAATCAGACTCAGAGCCAAGCTGAGAGCACCTCCTTGGTGTGGCAATCCCACCAGGTCAGAGCTGCTGGTGTCACCACCACCCAGCAGGGTCCCCACAGCAGTGTCCCTCTGCCTGCAGTGGGACTGCATGAACACCCAGCTGCCTCCTCTGGGAGCAGCTCACACTGCCATGGAGATCATGGCCCACCCAAGGACCCAAGCAGAGGTTCTCACCTCCTCACACCACTCACACCACCACCACGACAAGAGAGACCAGGAAGGGCTCAGCCCAACATCCACAGCAGCCACCAGAACCTGCTCAGATCATCACCCACAAACGAGAGTCTGCACCTCGAGCTCGCTGTGGCCTCCTTGGTGACACCCAGGTGGCCACCACAGAGCACAGCTCCCTCAGCCACTGTGGCAAAGCCAGCAGCTCCAGTTTGCTGCTCCAACTCTCCTTCTCCACCGCACTGAGGGAATAACAAATAACAGCACTTACAGTTCACCGTGACTTTTACTTTTCTCACGTCTGGCACGGAGACGTCGTTCTCTGCACTGCACTCGTACTCCCCAGCCTGGTCCCTGGTGATGCCATAGATGTCCAGGTACTGCCCGCTCTCGAAGGGCTTGGCTGAAATGGAATAACCACAGGAAGAAATTACAAAACTGCAGGCTGAGCACAGAACTCCTGAAATCCAACATCTGCACGGCAGCCAGAGAGTTTAACACGCTCAGCCTCTGCAGCTGCCACGCAGCAACCCCGGCTCCAAGGGGAGCTGAAACCCCCCAGACTCCTGGAGCTGACCAAAGGCTCTCTCCTGACCCAGCTCCACAGAGAAGCTCAACAACCCCGAGATACACCAGAGTGATTTGTACCCAGTGGGTGCCATGGAGCAGAGCAGCTGTGGTTGCCCTGGCAGTGCCCAAGGCCAGGCTGGACAGGGCTTGGAGCAGCCTGGGAAAGGGGAAGGTGTCCCTGCCCATGGCAGGGGTGAGCAAGATGAGCTTTAAATCCCCTCCAACCCAACCCAGCCTAGCACTGCACCGTTCCTGCCTTCAAAGCTGCAGATTCCCTGAGTGCTGAAGGTTTGCAGCCAGGCAGAGCCCAGCCCTGCCCTGCAGGGTGGAGCAAAGCCAGCTCAGGGCCAGCTGCAGGGACCAAAGCCACTCCTGGAGCAGCTGATCCCAGCCAGCTGATCCAATAATTAACAGCTCTCCTTGGCCACCGGACCCAGAGGAATGGGATCTGGGTGTCACACAGGAATGAGGACAGTCCGTGAGTGATTCCCAGGACAGGCAGAGATCTCCCTGCAGGGAAACGACAGAGAACCAAACAGAAACATTGGTGTCTGTGCCTGCTCCATGCCCTGGAACCCACTGGGAACTGTTCCCAGCCAGGAACACTGGCCCAGCTCAGCTGGAACCCACTGGGAATTGTTCCCAGCCCAGGAACACATTTGTCCCCACCTGACACGGGCACAGGTGCTTCCCCAGCTCCCAAAATCCCAGCCCCTCCCAGCCTTCCCCTGCTGTTCCCACCTGGCAGGGAGTGTTTGGTGTCCCTCACCTGGAGCTGCTCCCTGCTCCCAGCTGTGCTCCCAGCCTCTCCATGCCCAGTTAACAGGTCTAGGTTCCTCACAAGGCGCTCACCACATCACAAACCCCAAAAAGTTCAGCTCCATTATTACTGCAGCACAACCTCTCACAGCAGCCACCACCACAGATGCTGGAAATTATAGGTCTAAGGGTTTAAAAGCATTGCTGGAAGTGTTTCCCAGCCTGAAAGCCTTTAATTGGCTGTTAATAACTGTGGCTCTGGGAAAAACCTGAGTGGGCAGTGGGGACAAGGCAGAGCTGTTACGTCATGGCCATCAAGGGGTGAATTATTGGTGTATCTGCTCAAGCCTGGGCTTGGCTGGCTCTGGAAAGAGGGGGAAACGTTGGGCTGGTTCTGAACATTGAAGCTCTGACATATCTCCAGAGATGCACACACTGCTCATTCAACACTGCAGCGTTTCTCAGGTAAAAATGAACTGGTATCTGTGGGAATACGCTCAGCCTGCATTAAAACTCTAATTTTCATTGCATTCTATGAGTTATTAAAGAGTTCATCTACTTTTATTGAAAAGTAAGAACTGCTTCCCATTTATCATAAAATTGTCAAAAAGGAAAAGATCCTGCTCGTTTCTGTGCAATGCTTTTGGGCAATTTTAGTTTGTATCTCACTAAGATTTTGATCTCACTCTTGTCCCTCAGTTCCTTCACAAAGCCCCAATTGTTTGACCATCTTAGCTGGAGTATTCTTCTCCTGACAAGTGTATTTTAAAGGGAATTTTTTAAAGGATTTTGAGAAGGCCTGAGGATTTCTAGGAATGCCTTTAATTGTTCCTGAAGGGATGCTCAAACTTCTGAAATGGTGCTGATAAAAATGGCCTTTTGTGAGGAGTGTCCCTCAGAAAGCCCCAGCTGCAGGGTAATGTCACCTCACCCCCAGCAATGGCTCCTGGCACTGGATGTCACTTAACTGGATCCTAGTACCAAACCTCCCAAGGCTGGTACCTACAGGTCCTGTTGAAAATAAAAGACCAAAATTCCCATAACTGAGCCCAGAGGAGTACAGTGGCCTTTTTCAGGCAGAGCTGTGCTTTGGGAAGTCCTTTTGGGAGTGACTTTATTGCTGATCCAAAGGCAAAGGGAGGAATGCCGCCCACCCACCACTGGGTGCTCTGCTGTCTTTAAACTGTCAATTAATGCCCTCATTTCCTCCACACCAGCTCCCCTGGAGCTGCTGGGGAGCCCCAGCCCCGTCTGATAGCAGGAGCATTGATTTAATGACAAGCTATGCCTTCATCAGCTGAACAATCCCCCAGGATAACCAGCGGGCCATTACATCCTTATCAAACACTCATAAAAATCCTCAGCTCCCCGAGAGGCTGCAGGAAGGACTGACCCACCCAAGCCATCAGCAGTGCCCCATGAATGTCACTGTTCCCAGGAAGGGCTGGTGGAGGAGCCTGAGGCCACCTGAGCCATCCCACGTCCCAGGGAATGCAGGTTTTGGGTGTTTTCCAGGGAACATTGCTCATCCATGCTTCCAACTGACCAGAGCTTCCTCCAAAGGAACGTTCCACGGGAGCTGTGGCTGCCCCTGGATCCCTGGCAGTGTCCCAGGCCAGGTTGGACACTGGGGCTGGAGCAGCCTGGGACAGTGGGAGGTGTCCCTGCCAGGGCTGGGGTGGCACTGGGTGGGATTTAAGGTCCCAACCCATTCCATTCCAGGATTCCTGACCCAGGAGAAAATAGTCCCGGGGTTTGAGCTCTCTGGGCCAAAGCAGCCTGTGGAAGGAGGTCAGTGCCAGGCTGTGGAGGTGCCTGCCAATTGAACCTGGAACTGCAGAGTCAGGAAAGTGCAGTTTGCCAGTGAGATCCTTCCCACAACGTGGTTAATTCTGGAGCTGCCCCTCTGTGCGAAGGGGAGGCAGGGGCAGAGCAGCTCCTCTCTGCTCAGAGATCCCACAGTGCACAGTTGCTCTGGTGTGGGGGAGCTGGGGGAAAACAACAGCAATATCCCTCCCAGCAATATCTGCTCCCTGCCTGGGAGTTAGCAAGAAAAAAGAAACAAGCCAGAAACTTCTTTCTAAAACTTCCAGCTTTAAAACCATCTGTAAGCAGGAGATGGAGCATTTGAAGGGTTCGCCCTTTGTACACAGGCAAAGCCCTGGAAATCCGATCATAATTCCTGTCAGCTGAGGATTTGCAGCCTGGAAATCCAGGTGTGAAGCACTGGCACTCCAGCAGAGCCCTGCTCTGTTCTGTCAGGGGCGCTGGCTGCGGGGCAGGGGCAGCCCAGGCTCCAGGGCTGCCTCACATCCAGCTGGCTTTGCTTCCCGGGATTTGGGGAGCCTTTCCTCAATCCCTCTTTGTTCCTCCCTCAAAGAACAGGAGTGTTCTGCACTGGTGGACGGAATGAACGCCGGGGTGCCAAGGACCTGCCCTGCATTCCTCGTGGGAAAATCTGCCTTTATCCAGAGTTTCTGGAACCCTGCTCCTGCAAATGCAGGCCTCTCCCTACATCCAGTCATCCTCCTGCTTTGGGAAAGTTGGGAAAATTGCTGACTGGGAATGATGGAGATAAAACCGTGAGAAAAAGGAAAGAGAGCAGGGAAGAACTGGAAAATATGAAACTGGAAGTAACCAGGGATCCCAGGATCCTGGAATGGTTTGGGTTGGAAGGGATCTTAAATCCCATCTCATTCCACTGTTCCACGGCAGGGACACCTGCCACTGTCCCAGGCTGCTCCAGCCCCAGTGCCCAGCCTGGCCTTGGGCACTGCCAGGGATCCAGGGGCAGCCACAGCTGCTCTGGGCACTCAGGGCCCTGCAGGGAAGAATTCCATCCCAGTGTCTGATCCAAAGTGACCCTCCTTCACCTTAACTCCGCTGCCCCTGTACTGTCCCTGCCTCCCCTCAGCACCCTGTTCCTTCCCCAGCTGGGGAAGCTCCCCTTGGGAAATTTCTGCCAAAAGCAAAGTGCAAAAGAATTTTGATGCACAGGACCTGAATTTTGGCACAGAGGAACGTTTTGTCAGGAGATTTCTGAGTGTCAGTTGCTGTTGCTGCCAGCAGAGCTCTGCCCAAGCTTTGGTGAGACACGGCAGAGCTAAAGCTGGAGCGGGGTCCCCGGGAGAACTTCATCCTTTAACATTCTGCCTTCATTCCTAAACTATCGATGCTGCACTTTGCTGGGAAATGTCAGAACAAAATAAGTAATACCTGCAATTTATTCGGGTGACATTTCAACAATACAGATTTGGAGATTACAGCCCGCAGCCCGACGCTGTTACGCTGAGTGGGGAGATTTGCTGGATTTACATAATGGGGCTGTGTAATGAATATTTATAGAATGTGAGCATTTACATAATGACTGCAAGTTAAACATGCACAATAAAGATTCCAGGCCAATAATTTACGGACTAAGTTTAAAAATCACCTTGAAATGCATTTTATTTTTATTCCTACGAAAGGTTCAATTTATCTCTTGTTCAGAAAAATTGAATCCGACCTCATGCGAGTCGAGGCTGTGTTGATGTAAATCATGATCATATCCTGGAATTAGTCTACATTGAGTCATTTGTATTCAGAGATTTCAGTTCCTTATCTTTTAGCAGCAGCTTTGACAAACAATTTGAGAATATTCTAAATATGCTTGGTTAATATAATTTAGTGCTGGATGGGAGATGCGCTGCCTGCCTGGGAGCCTCATTAGTGCCGCTGGGAATTACAGCCAGAACGGGCAGGAATTAGCAAGTGCAGATGAAGCTGAGGCAGGAGGGAGGTGAGGGGCTGCAGATGGAATACCAACCACGGCAGGAAAGGGGCTCTCAGCTCTCCTGCCTCTCCTGGCTTGAGGGACCCAGGCTGGGTTTGCTGGGAAGGGCTGCGGTGCCACTGAGCCTGTCTGCCCCTGGGCACGGAGCTGCTGCCCTGGCACTGAACTTCCTGCTGCCTTTGGGGCACAGAACAGTCCCTGTCACTGCTGGGCCTGCTCCCATCACATCTGACAGGATTGCTGAGCAAGGAGCCCTTTGGAGCCTGTGCTCTCCCTCTCCAGCCCCAGCTGTGTCTGTGAATCCCCAGGGCACGGAATCCCAGATCACTGGGGATGGAAGTGTCCAAGGTGGGGTTGGATGGGGCTTGGAGCAAGGAACACATCCAGGGGGGGTCACTGAAAGCCCTTCTGACTCTCTGCATTAATTGCCACAGATTCATTTGGGTTGGAAGGTCCCCCTGAGCCCCTGGGGTCCACCACTGACCGTGTCCCCAGGTGCCAGCTCTCGTTTTGCTGAACTCCAGGTGAGGATGCTCTGCCTCCCCCTCAGCCCCTGCTGCAGCCTGAGTGCAATAATTCTCCTTTTCTCCTCCTCCCTCTCCAGGAACATCACCCCAGCTCCTTTCTGCAGCCACTCAAATGCTGTAAGCCATTAATCCAAAGTATCACCAGGGCTTCCAATAAAATTTTATTTGACATTTAGTTAAAATCCATTTTCTGCTACAACTGAATTTTTCCTCCAGTCTCTTGATGGACACTTCAAGCCAAATTCATTGTCATTGTTTTAAAGGTCAAAAGTGAGGGTTTTTTCCCAGATCTTGCTTTGTAAAGCCAACTATTCCCCAGGATGATGAGAGGCTGTGGCAGCCCACGGAACCCTTTGTGCCTGTAATTACACGGATTTTATACAGGCTGGGGGGGCAGAGCAATCCCTCCCTGCAGAGCCAGCTCTGGCTGCAGAGTCCCAGTGACAGAGGCAGCTCCAGTCCTGCCTGGGACAGAGCTGGGCAGGACAGGGAGCACAGGATCCTCATTTCCAGAGCAGGGATCTCCCCAGAGGCCCTGCTTTGCTTCAGTGGCCCTGACACCAGCCAAAACCTTTCCTTTCAACGTGCTACGAGGAACCAAAGGGATCCATGGAAATATCAAACAGCAGGGATTCTTTCCGTGGCCATTTTGTTCACAATTTTTCATACACATCATTTAATTTGATCAGCAAAACCATTCTGATAAACTGTATCATGGAATAATGGTTCAGTGGTGTGGGATCCTGGAATATCCTAAGGGAGGGACCCACCAGGATCATAAGTCCCAACCCTTGCACCCCAAAAATCCCACCCTGTAGCAGTGGAGGAAGTGACAGTAAACCAAACCTACTGCATGACCTGTTCCTGTGTTTAACTCTCATGTTTCCCATTTCTAGAGAGCCCCTTGTGCTCCTCCTTTCATCCTAGCTTGGATTTTAACTGGAATTGTTTGATCCATGACTGTGATTACAACACATGTAAGGACATATATTCATAATTAGGGTGCTCTGTCCTCATTCCTGAGTTATGGTGATGCCTGAAGTTTGAGCTTTCATATTTCCAGACTCTGCACTGCATTGGTACATAACTCTGAACTCCATATAAAGTGTCAGCAGCTCTCCTCACAGCTCAGGCACACAGAGCAATCCTGTTCCAGCCCAGAACCAAGGACAGCTGCAGCTTCAGCCTCAAAAGGTGCAAACAGCAGGGAATGGAGGAGAGCAAACTGGGAGGGTGGGACTGCACAACCTGGAGCTGGGATTGGACACTGAACCCCAATGTGGAAATGGACCAGAACTTGTAAAAGTGTGAAAACTCCTGACTGAGTCTGTCTTGGGTCCATCCTGGGTGGAGCCCTGGCCGGGCTCTTGCACTGCCCAAGGTGAATCCTTTGAGGCCTTTTAGTAAATCCCTGCTTCATTCCTTTAGCTCTGCCCAGCCTGTGCTCCAGGCAGCCTCTCCAGGCACCATGCCAGCTGTCCCTGCCCCAGCCCCTTGGTTCCCCAGGGTGGGCACAGGGCAGGCACAGCCCTGGTGCCGCTGTCCCTGTGCCCCGTTGNAGTGTCCAATTAACCAATGATTCCAGGTAAACAAATTCCCAATGCATTCCACATGGAAAAAAAAGGGACAGGAATAGAAATTGTTTTCTCTTCCTTCTTCTCTCTGCTCCTCGAGGAAACTTTCCTCAGGGAGCAGAGATGTGGGCACTACACCCCGTCCCCAGGCACTCACCAGAGGGGGAGATGTGTCTCCAGGAGATGGAGGGCTCTGGTTTCCCCGTGGCCAGGCACACCAGGGTGACGTTGCTGCCCTCGTTGACGATGATGTCACTGGAGATCCGGAATATCTTGGGAGACACTGCAACGAGACAGGGACAGGGTGTCAGGGGAGCTGGGGTCAGCAGCAGGGACAGAGCACACACAGGGGCCCCAGGGAAACTGCAGAACCTCCTGTGGGGAGCACAGCCCTCTCCATCTCAGTCCGGGAACCCAGCCCTGGATTCCAAACCCCTCAGCCAGCAGCAGCAATTCCCTGTGTTTGTGCAGAGCAGGAGCTGCAGGAGAGCTCCTGGGAAGATGGATGCTCCTGCTTAAGGGAAGGCTGAGCTTGCTCCTCACAGTTTGCAAAGGAGACAAAATTAGGTTTTTCTGTTACTTTTAAAAATTAATGATGCTGTTCCAGCCACTCCACGTGCACCTGGAGAATCCAAGCTGCTCACGGAGAGGACTAAAACACATTTATTTTGTTGTTTCCTCTTGCTTTGGGGCTCGTCCACTCCCCTAACCCAAGTGCCTGTCCAGCTGGGCCTTTTCTCTCCCAGATGTCTCCCTGGTTTTGCTGTGTCCCAGCCCAAATCCCCCCACCTGAACAGGCTGTGCCTGTACATCCCCTCAGGGGCTGGAAATCACAGAGTCCCCCCGGGCACAGCCCAGCTGGGTGCTGTGGGATCCCCCCTTGATGTTCTCCAGCCCCTTCCCTGACCAGAGCTGGGGTCAGGCTGACTTCAGCAAGCTGGGGATTCTCATTCCCAGTGCTTGGGCTCTGCACGTGTGAGCAAAGGCACCGAGAGTCTGTGGGGAGCATTTCTATTTAGCAGAGAAGCTCTGTCCTTAGGGAGAGCTGTGGGCAAGGCTGAGCCCAGGGCCTCTGCTCCAGAATCCCAAACACCTTTAGGACTCTGGGATTTTGGGCTGCATCCCCACCTCCCAGTGCTGATTTGATGTTTTTCCCAGTTCCCTAAGGAGGCACAGGGGGAGGGGAGATGCTGCTCTCAGCAGCTCCACTGTCCCTTTCCTCCGGGCTGGAATTAATGTCGTGTCCAGCCCAGCTGTGCCACTGCTCCTGCAGCTCTGGCTGGGAGCTGGAGTCAGCAAAACACCTTCCAGAACATTCCTGAGCCCCCTGGGATTCTGTGCAGGTCCTTCCATGTTACACCTTCCCTGATGGGGCTGCCACAGGGGCTGGCCCAGGCAGGACTCTCCAGCTTTTGGCACACAGGGGGAATTTGCTCCTCCAAACACATTTTGTGCTCCTTCCTGTGAATCCCAGCGCTGAACATCTTCACCCAAAGGATGAACCAACACCATCAATTCTCCTCCTGCAGCTGTTTGGAGCCTTGGGATGGCAGAGCCCAATCCCAGCTGGCAGCACTGCATCCAGCAGCTGCCTGGCACTGCTGGAACTGTGCAATCCCAGCCAGGGCTGGGCTGGGAGGGAGCTTAAATCCCACCCAATGCCACCCTGCCATGGCAGGGACCCCTCCCACTGTCCCAGGCTGCTCCAGCCCCAGTGTCCAGCCTGGCCTTGGGCACTGCCAGGGATCCAGGGGCAGCCCCAGCTGCTCTGGGAATTCCATCCCAGCCCCTCCCCACCCTGCCAGGGAACAATTCCCAATTCCCAATATCCCATCCATCCCTGCCCTCTGGCAGTGGGAGCCATTCCCTGTGTCCTGTCCCTCCATGCCTTGTCCCCAGTCCCTCTCCAGCTCTCCTGGAGCCCCTTCAGGCCCTGGCAGGGCTCTGAGCTCTCCCTGGAGCCTTCTCCTCTCCAGGTGAGCACCCCCAGCTCTCCCAGCCTGGCTCCAGAGGGGCTCCAGCCCAGCACAGGCTGTCAGACAGGCACAAACCCTCCCCAGCATTTGCTGAAGCCACGAAGGTCTGACCCACAAGAAATGTGCAGGCTTTTGTTGCATTTTGGGGCTTCCCAGCAGGAACTTTCCAGTCTTTCTGAGGGAAGACTGGAGCTGTGACATGGTAGAAGGTGGAGAATTTTCCAGACTTACAGAGTGCAGATTAAATGATTTCCTCTTAAGTACAAGCTTTGTTCCATTCCTAATTGACTGGGCTCTTCTTTAATCTGGGCTTTACAGCGAGGAAATTAAATCAAACCTCGGTGAAGATGTCTGTAAGTCTGGTTACAATGACACTGAGCAGGTCACAGCATTGATGCATTTCCAAAATAGAATTAGAAAAGAAATGAATCTGAGAGGTCCATTAATTAAAATAACCCCAAACAGGCAGAGAGCTGCACGGTGTAATCCTGTCAAATGACAGAAGTGATACAGTCTGAGCTGGGGCTCATGGCAAACCCTGGATGGTATTATTGGCAGTGATTTCCCAGGAACATCGTCCTTCCCGGGATAGAAATTGGCTTCCAAAGCGTTTCTGGAGCCTCACAGTTTGAGACAAATCAGGATTTCTGCTGTATCAGTATGCTGCTAATTTTCTGCTATTTACTGGCTGATAGGGATCATTACATTCACATCACTAAAATCTGTGGAATTTATTAATTATGTCTCAAATATACGTGCAGCATCACAATGGAATGCTAATATTTATTAGGAATTTAAAAATGTTTGTTTTGCATCCGTATTTCTTCCCACACCTCTAAAGGCTCTGCTCTAGGAGCAGATTTGGCATTTAAAATCTGCTCTGCTGAGCTTGGAGCGCACATTAAACCCATCACAGAGCTACTCCCCACTTCAGCAGCTCATGCCTCCCACCCAGATCACGTGGAGTTGTGAAGGTCAGGGAAAAATTAAATAAAGCGGCAAATAAACATTTATTCAGAAAATGGATTAACAGGAGGCCGAAGAAATGAGATAATAAACAAGGATGAAAGAGGAATTAAACGCCCAAGTAAATTTGGTGCAGGGGTCCAACATGGAAAGTGCTTTGCAGTCATCTGGCCTTTTCTTTTCTAATGTTAAATTAAAGCATTAATTTAATGTTAATGTTTTAACGTAAACCCTTCCCTTTTTGCACAATGCTTTTAATTTAAGCTTTCCCTTTTTGGACAGGGTGTGTGACCAAAGGCCTGGGGAGCTGCTGCAGGAGGATGACTGAGAGAACCAGGGATGCTCAGCCGTGGGAAAAGAAGGCTCAGGGGAGACCGAGCTCACCTTGTTCCAGGATTTACAGGATTAAAGCAGGTGGAGACCCCTTCTAAATGTAGCCCAGTGTGTTGGGAGAGGGGGTTGGAGTTGTTTGTCAGGGATGTGACTCAGGAGGTCCTGGCTGGGCTTATAGTCCCCACAATTCCACAACTCCACAATGAATTCCACAATGAATTCCACAATGAATTCCACAATTCCCTCCAGCAGCACATCCTTGGCAGCCGCAGGAGCTGCCCAGGCCGTGGGGGTGGCTGTCCCCTCCCTTGCTGAGCCCTGAGTGCCCCAGTGACACCCTGGGACCCTCCTGGGCTGAGCTGCCTGGTGGAAGGGCTGGAAGCAGCAGGGGAGCCCTGGGTTCCTCTGAGGGACAGGAAAAAATTGATTTCATCAGCATGGGGAACAGCTGGAAATCACTGCCAGGACACAGGAAACAGATTCTTGCTCTTCTTTTTTATGGCTTGGGCATAATAATTGGTTTTTATGAGAAATCCATTGAAAAATTAAAATGTGCTTATGAGGGTGATTAAGCTCCATTGCCACTAACTGAGAATCCTCAGTCTTCCCTGCCACAAACCCCCCTCTCTGCCTCATGGGCTCAGGAATTTCCGCGTGGCAGGAAAACCCTAAATTCCCGTTCTTTCCCTCTCCTGTTCTTCCCACTGCAATCAGAAGGACAGAGCAACTTGTGCCTGGAAAACCACACGCAGCCAGAACAGTCAAATATGGAATGATGGAATCATTAAGGCTGGAAAGGAGCTCTAAGAACATCATGTCCAACCATCATTTTGAGGGGAAAAATGGGGAAAACACAACAGGTAATCAAAGGAAAGATTTAAGGAAAAAAAAAACAAACCCAATGCAGGTTGCAATGGAATAGTTAAATACTGTTAAAATGGTTCAAAATGTCAGGATTGCAGAGAATCCCCCTAAAAGCTGGACTGTGTAAGGCTCACTCTGTCAGGTGAAAGTCCTGTGCTGAAAAATCCAGAAGTGCCATCAAGGAGCTGCTTGGAAGGCTCCCAGAAACAGGGAACCACTGCAGGGGTGAAAACTGCCCGGATTTTGCCAAGGTTTTCAAATTATTTGTGTGACAAAATCCCAGAATCCCAGAATGGGTTGGGAGGAAGGGACCTCAGAGCCCACCCAGTGCCAGCCCTGCCATGGCAGGGACACCTCCCACTGTCCCAGGCTGCTCCAGCCCCCGTGTCCAACCTGGCCTTGGGCACTGCCAGGGATCCAGGGGCAGCCACAGCTGCTCTGGGCCCCCTGTGCCAGGGCCTGCCACCCTGCCAGGGAACAATTCCTAATTCCCAATATCCCATCCATCTCTGCCCTCTGGCA
Organism: Ploceus nigricollis; assembly: GCA_013399945.1. Taxonomy (NCBI): domain Eukaryota; kingdom Metazoa; phylum Chordata; class Aves; order Passeriformes; family Ploceidae; genus Ploceus; species Ploceus nigricollis. The sequence continues at coordinate 157,486 of VXBC01003790.1, forward strand.
GTGGGAGCCATTCCCTGGGTCCTGTCCCCCCATCCCTGGTAAAATAAATCCTCCCTGGCAAACCCAGGCACTGTTTTCATCCTCAGCCCTGGAAACAACACTGATCCCCTAAACACTGGATGCCACACCCCAAATCCCTGATTTTAAGCTAAGACCAGCCCTAAACATCTCCAAAAATTATTTCCAACAAACCCCTTTGTGTAGTTGAACATCTTGCATCCTAAGTATCAATCATAAAAAAGATAACTGTGCTTTTTGGGGTAGTAAAAATTTTATCAATGCTTACTGAAAATTGCTCTGTTTTTTATAGTTCTTATATTTTTTTCATTTCATACTCAGATGAGCTCAATATTTACAGAGCTGTGAAATGCCCCCACCACAAACACCATTTCCAGAGTCTTGAGCACAGATTTTAAATGAGGAGAGCTTTTCCAGCAGGAGCCCCCAGCCTGTGCTGGCACCAGCCCTCCCCTCTGACAATCAGTCACCAGCGGGGACAGCTCCCACCCTTTTGCTTTTGCATTTCCATGATTAGTTCCTCGAGGCACTTTGATTGAAGAGCGTTGCCTAAAGGTCTCCACCTCCTCCTAATTAAACACAATTTGTCTCAAACACAGCAGCTTTGGCAAAGTGGGGCTGAGGAAATAAATGATGGGTGGGCTGGGAAGAGAAATGGTTTGAGCTCGAGCCTTCATTTATTTCCAATTCCTGTCAGCGCCGAGGCGTGACTAAAGGTCTCACACAAGTGGCACTTCCCGAAGTTTGGGATGAATCTTTTACCTCTGTGATATCCCTGGCAGTAACCATAATCTCTGCAAATTCCTGGGGCATCACAGAATCACAGAATCACAGAATAATGGGGTTGGAAGAGACCTCTAAGATCATCAAGTCCAACCNCTGGACACAGCACTCAAGGTGTGGTCTCACAAGTGCCGAGTACAGGGGGAGAATGACAATCACTGGTGTTCAGAACTCTGTCTTCACCTGTTTGCTGTGGTCAGCTTATCTGAGACCACTTTGAGGACGTTATCGGGGCATGAGTGGAAAAGGAATGATCCTGTTTGGGAATCCTGTGCCACTGGGGTCAGATCTGTGTCTGTGGGTTGTGCCTCTCCACCTTTCCTCCTGCCAGGGCACTTCAGCTGTCCCAGTGGGACATTCCTGGACCACAGAGCAGGAGGAGCAGGAGGTGAAGCTCAGCTTTTCCCACTCCCTGGAAAAGCTTTGAGACACTCCACAAGCTCCTTTCAGCGAGCAACACTCTGCAATCAAAGCTCTGCCAACTGTTTAATCATGGAAATGGAGCCAAAAAGTTATAAAAGGCAAAAATAAGGATAAAAAAAGCAACCTCCTGGTGGCTGGAGCCAAAGCCCTCCCAGCTGGGCACTGATTGCTGGCTGAGCAGGGCCCCATTGCTGGAGCTCATTAACACCCAGGGCTGGGACAGGGCTCTGGAAAAGCAGGGATGGCTTTCCATGCAGCACCAGGAAAGAGGAGAGTCAGTGAATTATTTCCTGGGCACTGGCACAGGCTGCCCAGAGAAGCTGTGGCTGCCCCTGGAATGCACAAGGCCAGGTTGAATGGGGCTGAAGAAGAGTGATCATAACTATGAAAGTAGTCAAAGGTTGAAATAATACAAGATTTTATCTGGTTAAAACCAGTGCTCCCCTGGACTCATTTTATAACCTCACTAAGGCAAGACAAGAAGAGAAGAGTTTACCCAGGGTAAGAAAGGGACAGCTGGGTGGGATAGGATGGACATTTGTCAGTTAGACAGAGCCTGGATAAATCTGAATAAACCACTCTGAACATCTCTGAAAGCTCCTGGTCCCAGGAAGCTCCTGAAGGTCTCTGTGATTAAGGAGTTGCAGAGTGAAAGAGGCCAATGAAATACCAGCAAAACCCCATCAATACCCCAGCACATGGGTCCCAGCAAACCCCTCCCCCCTCCTCAGGCTGCCAAAACCAGCCCCAGCCCTTCCCTCCTCCTGGGCCATCAGCCATGGGCCACACTGGCCCTGCTTCTCCAGAAGGTGTCAGAAAGCTGCTGTTATTACATAAGGACACACATATTATCCCTTAAAACCCCACTGCTCCCCTTTCCAGACCACAACCTAAATCCTACAAGGCTCGATTTCCAACCAGCAGCGAGAGCACCATTGTTTGCTCAGCCAGAAAAGCAATAAAATGTAATAATTCAACATAAACTCGGATTTCCCTTTCTTTATCCTCGCAGACAAAGGAAGAGCTGCACCCAGGGTGTGCAGGCTGCTGGCTGCTGAAGGGGCTGTGCAAGTTTGGAGTCAGAAAACCACGGAATTATGGAATGGGTTGGAGGGGCCCCCAGTACCATCAGTGCCACCCCTGGCCCTGCAGAGACACCCCAACGATCCCACCCTGTGCTCCTGGAGCTCTGGCAGTGCCCAGCACCCTCTGGGGGAAGAACCTTTCCCTAAAATCCAACCTAAACCTCCCCTGGCCCAGCTCCAGCTGCCCCTGTCCCTGTCCCTGAGGTTGGAATTTGTACACTCAAACAGGGATGTCCATCTTTTAAACACAAATTCCAACATATGTAGGCAGAGATTTTCACTGAAGGATTCCTGCCACACAAGAAGTGCCAAGAGAAGAGTTCTAGATTGGAAAATTAGAGGTAAAACCTCATCACTGCTCCTTACAGGCAAAATGAGAATATTAGAGGGTTGTGACAGGTAAACAGTGATATACCTGTTGCTGCTCATGCTGTCACAGGAACTAAATAAAAGAGCTGTAATGATTTGAGATGATTTCTTGTAACTCTGTATTTTTCCTTTTGGAGAATTCTACAGGTTCAGTCTCTCTCCAGCAAGCCTGAATGACAGATTTACATCGTATTCCCAAGATAGTTATTAAAATAATTTCCCTTGACAGTTCTCTGGCTGCATCACTCCCCCTTCTCTGTATCCCAACCATATGGCTCTGCTTACTTCCCATTTTAAGCGTTTTGCTCTGATGTGAAAAGCAATTCCTGGTCCTTTCCTCCCAGCCCCAGCTCTCTCCCACCCATTCTAGAGCACAGCCCCACAGAATATTCGGAGCTGGAAAGGACCCCCAANAACCTGCAGCTCAATTACACAACTCCCCCTTAGATGTCACCACCTGCCCTGTCCCTTTCTCCTCATGTCACTGGAGAGCCCAGGGAAGGGACCCCACCCTCCCCATGGCCCCTCGGCCTCTGATGTGATTTCCACTGTGAAGCAGCTGCTCCTCCCTGTGAGAATTCCCTGTGAGAACTCCCTGCCCTCAGGGATGGAACCTTCTCTGTTCGGGTTGAGTCAGACAGAAGAGGGAGGAAGGCACTGACCTTGTCCAGCCCCAGCACTGCCTCTCCAGCTGCCCTTTCCTGCCCTGTGCTGCTGCCCTGGGTTCAGGCACAGCCACCCTCACTCTGCTCAAGTGCTGCTCCTTCCCCTCATTTGTGTATTTGATTTCTCCCCGGGGCTCCTGTCTCCTTCTGTCCCTATTGGATTTCACCTCATTGATTCCAGAGCCTTCTGACATCCATCATTTGGGGTTTGAAGCCTGTTGTCACAAGCACTGGCACTGTGATGTCACTGGCAAATTGCAGAGGTGTGTTCTGTGGTACATCACCCCGTGCATCCACTGAAATCCCTGCTGAGCCCTCCAGGGATCCCCAGGGGCTGTGCCTCCCTCTGCACAGTGAATTACTGACAGCCACTCCCTGGGTGACATCTGGAACAAGCTGTGCACCCACCTTCAGCAGTTTGGCCTGGCTGTGTCTGATTTTTGGAAAGCAAAGGCAGGGCCAGTTGTGTTTGCATCACTCCAGGACGGGGATGTGGCTGCCATGCACTGTGACCCTTCCCAGGAGGGGGCAGTTAGGCTGGGCTTTGGTGGACTCAGCATGAAAAACGAGTGCTGCTCATTCAGCCCCTGTTGCCATGGGATGGTTTATGAGATTATGGCTCGCTGCTTGTCCTGAACACAAATATATCCTGAGCAAGTTTCCAGTGCCTCGACTCAGTCCAAGGGAGGACAGGCTTCTTCCCTGGATTAAGTCAGTGGATACAAATTTATTCAGTATTTATTTTTGTTCTCACTACAAAGCCTAGAAATTAGTAATGATTATCTAACACTGAAACCTGGAATTGCTTTCCACATTATTAATTCCTCCTCTTGAGCTGCTGCAGAGCTGCCCCCATCCCACGGAAACGCGTGGGGAGTGGTGTGATTTAATCTTCCTGACACTCCAATGACATGGGAACTGCTGGGATTAATGGGGATTAATGGCGTCATTAATATTCATATTCTACAGACAGTTAGCACCGAATTAACATCGGCCTGTTGCCTGCCCAGCAGTTTGGGATGCCTGGCCAGAGACAGCGCTCAGAGTTCGCCCTCATTTCCCTGCAGGAGGATGAGGTGGGTTCCAGGTTCTGGCCGAAAGGGGCCCAGCCCAGCCCTGAGATGCTGATGGGTGGCTCTGCGCCTCTCACCGAGGGAAGCGGCACTTTGCAGGCCATTGTGCCGCTAAATCCGTTCAATTGGGATGTTAGCGGGCCGAGCCTGCCGTGATGGCACGGCGGAGTTAAAGAGTGAGCAGCAGCTCCCTCGCAGGGTGCTGTGCTGGACTAGCACTGGCCGGGAGAAAATCATCCCCTAATTTCAGCCTGGAACGGCAGCGATGGGTCCAGTTCCTCTCCCCGGGTCGGGTGACAGCTCCAGCCCGACGGGCACCCGGGATGGCCCCGCTGGCAGAAACAGCGCGGGTGAAAAACGGGCACGGATCCTGTGCACCGCCCCTGTAAACCACCGGGTTACCGGGGTGACACGGGACACATCACACCTGCAGCACCTGCACTGGCAGCCGGGGCAGCCACAGGGGCTGCAGGGCTGCGCACTCCAAACCCTGCTTAATTAGGGGCTCAGTGCCCAGCTAATGACCCTGCCCTGGTCCTGCAGAGCAGCTCTGTGCTCCGGAGGGGAGAGCGACACCGGGGGCTTCTCTGTGCCGGGGCACCACGGCCTGGGTGCCCAGAAAGTCATAAATTAATAAATAAATGAATGAATAAAATCTCTATTCTCTGTGCTGGGGCACCACAGCCTGGGCACTCAGAAACTAATAAATGAATAAATAAATGAATAAAATCTCAGTTCTCTGTGCCAGGAGATCATGGCCTGGGCACCCAGAAATTAATAAATGAATAAATGAATAAATAAATAAAATGAATCTCAGTTCTCTGTGCCAGGACATCATGGCCTGGGCACCCAGAAATTAATAAATGAATGAATGAATAAATAAATAAATAGAATCTCTATTCTCTGTGCTAGGACATCACAGCCTCAGCACCCAGAAATGAATAAATGAATAAATAAATAAATAAAATCTCAGTTCTCTGTGCCAGGACATCATGGCCTGGGCACCCAGAAATTAATAAATGAATAAATGAATAAAATAATAAAATCTCAATCAGTTAATGGTAATTGAAAGTTAAAAGCCACTCAGCACATTCTGTTGGCACAGCCACTGCTGGGGGCCAGGACTCCCCCGGGACACAGTGGCAGAATGGCAGGAGCCTCAGTGGAACTGGTCAAACTGCACTTTGTGCTTTGTCACCTCGGGACAGTAACTCCATGGGGACCTCAGTGTGACCCATGAGGAGAGAGCCACAGACACAGCCCCAAGAGCCTTTGGTGTGCCCAGAGTGAGCCAAAGGGAGCTCCAGCCTGCTGCACACACAGCTCCCTGGGAACCCCAGAATCACAGGATCCCACACGGGTTTGGGCTGGGAGGGACCCTAAAATTCACCCAGTGCCACCCCTGCCATGGCAGGGACCCCTCCCACTGTCCCAGGCTGCTCCAGCCCCAGTGTCCAGCCTGGCCTTGGGCACTGCCAGGGATCCAGGGGCAGCCCCAGCTGCTCTGGGCACCCTGTGCCAGGGCCTGCCCACCCTGCCAGGGAAGGGATGTCACAATCACATTGCTCCCAGAAAATCCCCCCAAATAATAAAGGCAATGAAAACATGTCCATGAGGAAGTGAAAACCACACAGCACATAAATAATAATTTCCACAGGATCTCAGGGATGTGTACTGGAGATTGTTTCCCACCCTGTGAGTGAGCAGGAGCAGCTTGTTTCCATAAATCAATGGGAGCTTTGAACAAGGAATGATTTCTTGTTCCTAAAGGGCTCTGGGTATCTGTGCTGAGCAGAGTTATGAAGGGAATGATTTGCCATAGCTTTCAAACCCCAAACCTGGGCTGAGGAAAGTTCACTCAGAGATTGCTGTTATCACATCCAGCGATTTGGGAATATTTATGGGCAAAATATTTGGGCGTGCTAACTACATCCAATTCAGTGGGAACACAAAACAAAGCCTCTGCTTTGAAGTGTTTGGAACAGAAAGACTTTAAACCAACCCTTTCACTGTGTAATGGAACGCTTGTGTTAATTATAATTCCTTTTGCCAGGATCTGTTTTACATAACAAAGCTAATCTGCCAACTATTAAGGAAATTTCCCTGTTTTCTCTTACAGATGATAGAAGGGGAAATAATATCATATTTTAAATGCAAAGTGGGGATGATTAAAATTTCAGTCGAAATAAAATAAGAACATTTCTGAATCCTAGAGACAACAAAACAAGTGATCCACGGGGGTCAACAGAATAATTCACTTACAATTCTCTACTTGAGCCTTTGGTATTACAAAGCTTTTTATAAGTAAGCAATTTTTAGCTGTTTATTCTGCTCCCTGTAATGTCTTCGGCACCGCTGGCCTTGAGGCAGGTTTGGAATCAGAGGCTTAGGAACGCTCTGGTTTTATCCAGCTCCTGAAGTGCCTCTTTATCCATTCAAATCTGCACACTCACATTCAAGTTCACGTCTCTCTCGTGAGATTTTTGTTTAATCCTTTCCTTATAAATGAACATATTAACCTGAAGGGAGAAATGTTCAAAACACCAGGTGGAAAAAAAAAAAAAAAAGGAAAAAGGATGCCAAAACCCACAGTAAAAGAAGAGATTCTATGCGTGCATCTCCTTGAGCACAGCATTCAAAATTCACCCATGGGGCTGTGCCGTGCTGCCTGCACAAATTCCCGAGCTTTCATCTGAATAGCTGGGATAAAAGACCTGTGATAAGTGGGTATAATAGGAGTTGGAGTCACATTATGGGATTGTATTATGAATCAATGCTGTGTGGTTTGATTTTGCTGTCATTTCCTCGTCTGGAGCTAAGATCTTGCACTATTTATTATCCTTGTTCCTGCTTCAGAAATGACACCATGCAGGAAATGGAGCCCTGGTAATTTCAGTCTCAGGGTTTGCATTGTGTGGCTCCTGTGAGGAAACTCCTCAGAACAGCTCCCTGCAAGATCTGCTCCCAGAAACGAGCACGGAATGTTGCAGGGTTGGGATTAAAGGAGACAACATCAGCCTCAGGCACCCAGGAGAAAGGCAGAGAAAATCAGGGAATCAGAGTCCTTCAGGTTAGAAAAGCCCTCCCAGACCATGGAGTCCAACTGCTCCCAGCACTGCCAAGGCCACCCCAGCCATGTCCCCAAGTGCCACATGCACACAGCTTTGAAATCGCTCAAATCACTCAGCCCTGCCCCGGGCAGCTGTGCCAGGGCTGGGCAGCCCTGTCCAGGCAGAACTTCTCCTGATCTCCAACTGTCTGAGGCTGGAAATGCAAGATGTGCCTGGGCTGTGTACTCTATCACCATCTGCCAGAGCTGGGGCAGGTATCTCTGTTCATGGGGCAGTTTTCTTTATCTCTCCCACAGCCAATCCTCCCTCCAGGAGATNGGTTTGCATTTTCCATTTCAGGGGAGGCTCCTGCCCTCCTCAGCAGACACCTGGCTGTCCAAACCAGGACACCAACTCAAACCTCCCCTGGCACAGCCTGAGGCTGTTTCCTCCTGTCCTGTCCCTGTTCCCAGGGCTCAGAGCCTGTCCCCCCCAGCTGGCCCCTCCTGTGTCCCTGCACCCCTGCCAGGGAAGGGAACCACGGGATTTGCTGCCCTGGAATCTTTAGATGGACAACTGAAAAGTTTTCTTCACACCTTTAAGAAACCTGTACAATCAAAGATTCACTCCTTCAAATGGAGATTTTCCAGGCAGGAAATATTCAATCCCAATCCTTTAAAGCTGCCTGTCAAATTCCTCACAATTCAGTCCTACAGGATGAATCTGCCACTTTACTTCTCAGTTGTTTTTTCAGTCGTCTCCAGAAATTTTCCTAAATTAGCTCCATACATTCTTTTTAAAGACAGGCATTTGGTTCTGCTCCTTCCAACTGGTGGATTTGGCTGCTTGCAAATATCAGATATTGTCATCATCCTCCCTTTACCCTTTCTTAGGCTACGAAATCGAAATGAAAACGTGGGGGTTTGGAAATAAGGAGTGTGTGCAGAACATGAGGAAATGCTCCTCATGTGTGCAGCGTGAGGAGGAGCTGCTGAACCAGAGCCATCCCCACCCCTGGTGGTTCTCCCAGACCCACGAACCCCACACAGCTCAGAGCACTGAACATTTTTGTTCTCCAAGTTCCCAGCTCATAAATCCAAGCCAATATGTGCTATGGAGTAAATCCCAATGGAAGAATGGCATCCTCACACTCTGAGGTGGGGTTTAGAGAGAAAATGCACTGTTATTATTTCCAGTTTCAGAAATCACCTTTGCAATGCAAAGCTCTGTCCCCAGCCCCTCTTTCCCAGCTGGTAAATCCCGAGGGGCTGGACTGAGGGTCCTGTGCATTCCCAGAGCCTTTCCAGGACACTGCTCCCTGTTTTCCAGCACAGCCTCCCAGGCCCAGGGAGCTCCTCCTCTGAGCCCAAACGTTAATTTTCCCTGGCTCAGTCCCAGGTTGTTAAAGTGCTTCAGGTCTGTGCATTTATCCTCTTTCCTCTGCTTTTCCCAATGAGCTCCCTGCTCCTGTTTCTGCTTTATGAATGAGCTGCTCACCAGAGGCGGGACATTCCAGCCTGGCCATAACTCAGCCAGCTCTGGGAGGGAGGCTGGCACACCAGGAGCTCCTGCAGCAGCGTTTGCTGAGGCAGAGCTGGCACCAGGAACATAAATCAGGGCCCCTGCACTGCTCAGGGTAACAATCCCATCTCTCAGGCTGACAGGAGTTTAAAAGCAGGAATAGACAAACTCCCTCCACAGTTCCCTCCCTTGTGCCCGGGAGAGGAGCAGCAGCACAGGCTGCAGGTGCCAGGAGTCTGCCCACGAGAGGAAGGCAAAGACAAACCGAGCCCTCTGTGATCAGCTGCCCCAGCAGCAGCCATGGGAATGGAGTGTGAAGTGGGCAGCTCCTCTCACTGCAGATATTCCACCAAAGTCCTCCAAAGTTCACTGCTCCTTCTGTCCCTACCCCCAGCTGCAGTTTCACTTGTACCTGGCCCAGTTTCACTCCTGCCACTGGAACTTCTTCAGAGAGAAAGGGAAGTGTGGGAAGAGGCTGACACAGAACAGTGAAAAGTGGAGCATTTAAAGCAACCCCCCAGAAAGACACGCTCTGTATTAATGGCATTTTGTACCTTGTTGTTGTAGAATCACGGAATGGTTTGGGCTGGAAGGGACCTTAAATCCCACCCAGTGCCAGCCCTGCCATGGCAGGGACATCTCCCGCTGTCCCAGGCTGCTCCAGCCCCAGTGTACAGCCTGGCCTTGGGCACTGCCAGGGATCCAGGGGCAGCCCCAGCTGCTCTGGGCACCCTGTGCCAGGGCCTGCCCACCCTGCCAGGGAACAATTCCTAATTCCCAATGTCCCATCCATCCCTGCCCTCTGGCAGTGGGAGCCATTCCCTGTGTCCTGTCCCTCCCTGCCTTGTCCCCAGTCCCTCTCCAGCTCTCCTGGAGCCCCTTCAGGCCCTGGCAGGGCTCTGAGCTCTCCCTGGAGCCTTCTCCTCTCCATGACTGAGCAACCTCACAGAACAAATTTTGATGCTGCTGCTTTTAACTGCAAATACTGTAAAATCATGAATCCTTGGAACCCTGGAGCCTGGAATAAGGTTTTTATTCCTTTAAAGAAGTGCTGGATTCTGGAATTGCTCACAGACCTCGTGCCAGTGCCGTGGCCACAGTGGCACCCCCAGAGCAGGGAGGCTGCAGGGCAGCTCTCACTCCTCAGGAAACCTGGGAATTCAGCCCAATTTCCATTTGTCTCACTTTTTCAACGCTGACTGGACTTGACAAAAGGTTTTTATCCGATTCCGGTGTCTCCAGGAGGACGTTTAGCGTGTCAGGAGCCATTAGCTGCAGTCAGGCTAACAGGGACACCAGAGGATGTTCCAGGAGTCCTTTTGGTTCATCCCCTTTCCTTCCCAGGCTGGTTTTGTAGGAATGGTTCTGACACATGGACCCCTTTAATTCCTACAAGTCCTGCTGTGCCACGGCTGGACTCTAAAATGCTTTTGCAGCGTCTTCTCCTCAGTTTTATAGGAACAGAAGAGAGGGACATTTGGAAATTTTGGAACCTCATCTGGGGGAAATCAGTGGGTTTGCTCCTCCTTAGCAAGACTTTATTAAATATTAAATATTTAGATTTAAATCCAGGATATTCCAGACCATCAGGTGGGATGGTTTTCAGATCCTCTTTCCAGTCTCGGGGTGAGGAAGAGGATGCTCTGAGGAAGAGCTGCAGAGGTTGCATCCACTGTTCTCCAGAGCTGTTTAACTTCCTTTGGTATCAACTCTCCAAGCAAAAGCTGCACTTTCAAACAGGGGGTGCCTTTATTTCCCCTGACAACTGGTGGGCTGAAGCTATGGAAGAGGAAATAGCAGAAATCCAGTGGAAAAATTGGGATAAATCCCAGCAATCACAGTTCAGGGACAGGCAGCACTCAGCAGAGCTCAGGAGATCTCTCACTGCTGGCTCAGGGTGGGAGCTCCAGCAGCGCTGGATGAGGAGATGATGGCAGTGATCACAGCATAATTACTGCTACGTTTGCCCAGGGCAGCCCAAGTGCCTTTCCTGGGACAGGGACATTCCCAGAGGGGTGGTGGAGCCCTGAGCCAGGACAGTGGGTACCTCCAAGCCCTGGAGAGGGCCATTAACCAAATGTTACAGCTTTAATTCCCCAGCAGTCCATTCCAAAATAAAGTTCTGGGGAAGTGTTCAGATGAGACTGCCCTGGGATGGAGCAATTGTCCTTTGAAAAGGGGGATAACAATTTAAAATAGCCCAACAGGTTTTGGTGGCATCAACCCCTGCTGACATCATCCTACAGCAATTCCCTTCCTTGCCAAGCAGCAGATCTCACCCGGGTTTGCCCTCATCCCATCAAAGCCCAGAGAGCCCAGGGCACAGAGCAGGCCCAGCCACCAGCTCCTGGTTCATTCCCACTCTTTCCAAGAACTCCATAACCCCTGTCCTTCAGAATGGTTTGGGATCCTTCCCAGCTGAGTGGGTTTGCTTCACTGAGGGAGGTGGATTATTATTTTCTTTAACCTAAGCTTTTTTTTGGGGGGGTGATTTATTTTTTAGCTTTATCCCATGTTTTTTCCTCCTTCTGCACCTGGCATTGCCATGTAACACAAGAAGTTCCTGAAAGACCCTTTGGACTCTGCTGAAGGCACCTTTAGCAAGACTCTCACGGGTCACCAACCCTCCCACTCCACTCAATTCACTGGAACAGAACCAATACTCTTCAGGCCCGAGAGGAAATGATCATTTTGTGTCCATTGTCCTCTGCCTGCAGATTCCAGAAGATGGAAATTTCAGGCTGGTAATGGAAATTGGGTTGCAGCCGTGACTAAAACACCTCCAACATGGCAGAATTATGAGTTTCAGATGAGAGCAGCCCTGCTCCGCTCCAGATAAAATATCCTGATTTCCATCCCTGTAAATGAGATCACCTCCCAACGCCAACATTTCCTGTGCCTTGAGCCCAGCAGAGCGGGGAAAAACCACTCAGACTTATTTTAGAGTGAGAGATCCCCCGCAGCTCCTGGGAGGGACAAGTGTGGGAGGAATTTAATGAATGGATAAGAAGCACAAATCCTGGAGAGAACACTGGGATCAGTCACTGCTGACACGTTAATGGGAGTGGGAGCAGTCAGGCAATGGCAAGGCCAAGGATACTCCTTGTGGGACAGGGATAGAGACCCTTCGGGGGTCTCTATCATAGAGCAAACCTCCTGTGGCTGCCTCCCCCTGCAGAAATGTTTTTCCAAGTCTTTTTCTCCCTGTGCTGAGCAGGGACAAGATGATAACGGCGGCTGGCACCAGCAAGTTAATTTTATAAAGAAAACTGACACCCTGCTCGAGTGCTGGCAATTTAAAAGAGTAATGGATTGTCAGTTTTAGCTGGGAAGTGGTTGTTAGATGATTTTAAAGTCTTTTGCATATTTATTTTGTCCCACTTTAAATAAATTTGGGGAAGATTTATCTCGTTAGCTTCAAATGCAAGTCCCTCTTGGCCTGGCTGAGGAAACAAATTAGACTTTGCAAACATTGCAAAGACTAAATCAATACATTAATATTTAGGGGACATTAAGGGGGTTTATTAAACAGAAAAAGGGCCTAGAGTATTACTTTGGGAACATTATACATGTTTAAATAAAAACCCGAGGTTGTGGTTCCTGACTGAATCTATAAAAGGCATTTCCATGGATAACTGAATTATTTACAGCTCCCGTGTCGGGAGCAGATTCCTGCAGGGATGAGGTGGAGCTGGGAGGGCAGCACAGGAGCTGGGCTGGGCCCCACCCTCGGGGCTGTCCCGGGTTCCCGAGCTGCCCGCGTGGGCTGGGTTCAAACGAAGAGAAGATGCCAAGGGATGGTGGCAGCAAGGTTCGTGTCCCTGACTGCCTGGGCTGGCGGGTGGGACTGCTGGGAGCAGGAGTAGGGCTGCTGTGGGATGGGCACGGCAGAGAGGACAAGGCAGGGCAGCAGGCACTGGGGGCACCTGGGGACAGGGCTGGGACCCGGCATCTGCACCTGGAAGGCAAAGCAGTGACCTGTGCCAGCTGTGCAACCCCGGCATCCAAACCTGGCCCCAAAACCCCTGGGACTAGTTTGGGGCTGGGGTCCCTCTGAGCCCCTGCTCTGTGTCCCTGCTGGGGCTGGGGTCTCTCTGAGCCCCTGCTCTGAATCCCTGCTGTCCCAAACTCCCCTGGCCCCGCCGTGCCCCAGGTGCAGGAGCATCTGTCACACCCCTCTGAGGGACAGGGACACGGGGGCTGTCACCCAGCCCCGACCCCTTCTCAAGGACACTGGCAAACGTGGCTGCAGACTTTTGCAAACTGAAAGGAAAACAGCTTGGAGGAGGCAATTGTGACTTTGGTAGAATAAATGTCAGATTGGAAATGGCAGAAAGCACAACCTTTTGGAGGAAAATTGCGAGCAACAGAGTGTGGCAAGAGGAATTTGGGGTTTTTACCTTGCTGTGACAAACATCTGATTTTTAAATCATCTGCAGCTCATGACTTTGCAGATCCAGCATCTGGCACTGAGGTAGATTGAGTTGATTACAAACTGCTGCCATCCAAACTTTCAATTAATTATTTCATAATTCTCACTTCTTTTAAATAAGGTCACTGAAATTAAAGTTAACTGGATTATCTTCCTCTCTTTCATGTGATTTTTCCTTCACAGATGTAAATATGTGCTAAAGACAGAAGTTCTATTTTCTTTTTTATCAAATATCTCAGTTAATTTCCCTGCTACAAAAGGGAGTGACTGCAATGAGTAACACTGACCAAGACCTGACCTGCTGGTGTCCTTCAGGTGCTGTGCTGGCTTTGGCACAGGGATTTGGGAGCCCAAAACCCAGCCTCCAGCTCTGCCAGAGATCCCTGGTGGGCAGTGGCCAAAGCCCCCGGACCTGGGTGTTCCTGCGTGGGACAGGGCAGAGGCTGCTGCTCCCCTTGGGAACTGCTCCTGCTCCCTGGGCCTGGAAGGAAGGTGTCTTTAACCCAGGAAAATGTGTTTATTTCCTCCTGTGGGCACGTTCAGAACCTGTCAGCCCAAGCAGCAGGGAGGAGCGTGTTTCACACCACAGCTCCTGGCTCTGTGTGTGTGTGAGGCTCACACACTCCAAGGGAAAGGAGAAGGGGAGCTGGGTTTGCACAGCTTTTGGTGGGCAGCTTCGCTGCAGATTGTTTTCCTCTCTGGAGTCTGAAGCTGTTTGGGAGCTTTAGATGCCACCTAAGCCTTCCCTCGTTTCCTCTGGGACACAGAGCAAATGCTCCTGGCTCCTCCAGCTGCAGAAGGTTTTCTGCTCTTGGAACAGAGCCTGTGGGGCTGAGGTCTTGGAAAGGGCTGAGACTCTGCTGCCCAGCGTTCCTTTTCTCCTGTGATTCCCTTGGGTCTGTCATTGATTCCCAACGCCAGGGGAAGCCCAGCGCCCTCAGACAGAGCAGTTTTGCTTTGCCCTCACTCATTTCTGCCCAAAGCAGAGATTGTTCCTATCTCCAGATACCAGGCTGGGGAAGATTTTACAGGGAAACCTAAAGGTGCTCCCAGAATAACTCCCTGTGTGATCCCAGGATAAATCCTTGTGTGATCCCAGGATAAATCCTTGTGTGATCCCCTGACAGCTCCCTGTCTGATCCCAGGAACCCTCTGGAGCAGGAGAGGCCATCCCAGTCCCTCACAGCAGTGACCTCAGGGTCCCTGTTCCCATTGGGAACACAAATGGGTGTAAGGGAGTCCCTGCACAAAGGGAGGCACTGAGGGGCTGCAGGAACAGCCCTCCCAGAGCACTGATCACCCCCTGTCCCCAGCCCAGAGCTCTGAGTGCCACCTCCAGGGCTGGGCACTCCCACCCTCCCTGGGCAGCTCCAATCCCTGACCCCCTTTCCATGGGGAAATTCCTGCTGCTGTCCACCCTGAGCCTCCCCTGGCCCAGCCTGGGGCCGTTCCCTCTCCTCCAGTCCCTGTCCCTGTGTCCCTGCACGTGCCCCAAACTGAGCCTGAGGGTCCTGAGGCCTCTCACCAGTGCACAGAAATGACTCCATGATATTTTAATAAAACAGACACACTGAGCTTCGAGCTCCAGCCCAGCATTCCTGCAGGATCCCTGCAGGATTCCCGTGGGTAAGGACAATTGGTGTGGGAGGTGGCTCACCCCATTATTTCTAAGGGATTTCCATGTGCCACATGGATTAATAGGGACTGCCAGTTCAATTCTTCTCCTCTATATTCATTGCTTTATTACTCATAAAAATGCAAAAGAAAATGTTAATGATGATTGCACCAAAGACTAATAAGTTAAAGCCTTAGGTTATACTTTGCATTTCTGAAGATATAAATGCAATTGCTTAATAATTATGCATATTTTTAACTATTGAGTTATTATTTCTCTATATGCTTGTAGTTAGCCTAATTAATTTTAAGCTCCTGTTGATGTATTTTATACAGGCAATTAATTTCCAACTTGTTTTTTTAGCCCTTGCATGAGGGCATTAATTATTAGGAAGACAATCAAAACCAAGAATTGTTCACCCTGGAACAATACAATAAATATTAAATCCATGTGAAAGCTGACACTGGAGCACAGAAGGAAGGAAAGGAAGGAAAGGAAGGAAGGGAAGGAAGGGACTCTGAAGGGGTTGCAGTTTCCCGTCCCAGGGCTCTCCCAGCCCTACCTTGCACGGTCAGGTGCACCTGCATGGTCCTGGGCGTGTGCTGGGTCTGCACGGAGCAGGTGTAGGGGCCGTCGTCCGTCACGTCCACGTCCTGGATCTGCAGGCTGTACTCCCTGCGGTTGGCCGTGGCGATGGACACGCGGGGATCCACTGACCACTTGTCACTGCCCGCAAAGATGATGCTGGAGCGGTTCAGCCAGGCCCCTTTGGAGGCTCCATCTTCCAGGTAACACCTGGGGAAAAGGGAAACCCTGAGCATGGAGCTGTAGGAGCTGCTCAGTGCCACTCGCTGCTGCTGCTGCTGCAGCGTTTGGGCTGAGCACAGCTGGGATTTATCAGAGCTGAACTCACACCAGGAATCACTTGTTAACTCAGAACCATCCTAAACCCCAAAGCTCAGCTTACAAACACAATAACCACAGGCTGCTCTGTCTGCCCTGTTCTTCCTGCCCTGTTCTCCTGCTAGGAGAGGCTGCTGGAGCACTAGGAGGAAAGCCTCAGTTATTATTCCTGCCTGGGCTGGCCCAGCCCTTTCTCCTGCAGCCTCAGCCCTGAGGGTCAGCAGCAATGTGTGCTCCATGGAAAATTCCTGCCCTGTTCCTGAGGCAGAGCCCCCTTCTGCTGCTGAGCTCAGGAACCAAGAGACTTTTCCAGGAAAAACCATCTGGACATCAGAGAACCCAAACCAGCTTCTTTTCAGAGGGTTCATAGAACCCCAGAACCCCCCAGTGGTTTGGGTGGGAAGGGACCTGACAGCCCATCCTATCCCAATCCATCCCAATCCATCCCAGCCCACCCCAGGCTGTCCAGGGAGTTCCTCTCCCTCGGGGGCTGTAGTGAGGGGCTCCCAGGACAGGGAGGAGAGGCAGGAGCAGCTTTATTCCACGAGCTGATGGAGGAGCCTGAGCCCGCCTGAGGGGGTGGAGGGTGTGTAAGCCTGACTCAACACCACCATGCTCCATTTTCCACAGCCAGCATGCGGGAAAAGGCGGAGCAGCCGATGGCATAACGGGCCCAGGAAAACCTCCACGGGCTCAGGGCTGAGAGCAAGAAGCTGCAAACCCAGGAGCCATCGGGAAGTGATGCTGTGGCACCGGGAAATCTGCATTTCCCTCCATAAATTAAGGACTCTTCAGGAAACGTGGAGAATGAGTTAGGCAAATTTTAGACTCACCCCCATGCCCACCTTGGAATTTAACGCTTTGAAACAATTTTGAAAGCTGAAGGAAGGTAGGAAGGAGGATAATACAAAGTGCAACAGACTAATGGGACATTTTTATTTCATAAAGAGCTTTCTACATGAAGGAAATCCAAGAGAAGAAGGGAATGCAATAGAGCTCATCCCTTTGATGAAACATTAAAATAGCACAACCATAGAAACTGGAGGGAGAAAATGGTGATTTGGTGGCTTAAGCATCTGGCAGTATTGTTTAAGTGGAAAATGGCATTCCATTCAGGAATAAGAAACTGGAAACATCAGGTTGAAATGGTTCAGAAACAAAGCATGAGAATAACCATTCATTTAATTAATGATCTCAACATTAAATCTGAAAGGGTTCTGAGGGAAGCTGCGTGGGATAAAAGTCCCCATTTATAGAGCAGAGAATTGGGATGTCACCGGGAAGTGGCACTTTGAGGTTGGGATCCCTGCAGGAGGAGTTCTGTAAGGTCTGGTCCCATCCAGGGAAGGCAAGGAGCCTCTTTCAAAGTCCTGTGAGTGTTTTGAACTTGATTCTAATGAACAGCAGAGCAGGAGAGGCAGAGAAAGCTCCAATTCACGGAGGTTTTTCTAGCACGTGTTCCTATGCCACGGAATTCCTGCAGCAGCTGGATCCAGTCTATCCCAGCACAGCTGAGCAGCCTGGGCTGAGGGAGCTGTCCCTGCCTGGACTGTGCTGGATGAAATGAGATTTAAGGTCCCTCCCAACCCAGACCACTCTGGGACTCCACCAATTACAAATCAGCATTTTTGCAGGTAGCCTGTATTCAGTGAGCATTTACCACTTCATTAATTTCACTCTCCCACTGTTTATTCACGCTCACACGTCCAAACCTTGGAAGGAAGCCTTAGCACTGTGAATTCTTCCCTGAGGAGAGAAAAGCAGCCTCCTCCTCCTCTGCCAGCACAAAAACCCAACTCCACCAACTCCCTGGTCTCTGTGTGGCTCGCCAGAAAAAAAAAAAAAAAATCAGAAAGGAATTCACAGAATCACTGAGCTGGAAAAGACCTCCAGGATCACAGGGTGGGATGGGCTGGGCTTGGAGGTCCTTCCCAAGCCCACCCATCCTGGGACACCCCCAGACGAGCTCCTTGAGCACCCCCAGCTCCTTCAGCACCCACAGCTTGTGGCTGAGAGCTGCCCTGGAGCTGCTGCCCACTTTGCCTGGAGCCCTCACCCACAGTGGTTTCCAGCTCCAGCAGCAGCCAATATCCTGTGCTTTCCCACCACCCACGTGGGATGTGATGGATAAAGTGCATATTTACCCCACGGAAGCAGCAATCAAATGATTCATCTCAGAAATGTTTTCTGATCTAACAAATTTAATCCCTTTCTGTTTGCAAATCACTTCCCAGCTCTGGAGCCCCAGTTATTGCCGGGAGCTCTCCTGCAGGACTCTCAGAGCACACCTTCTCCCACGTGAGCCTCTGGCCATCAGAGGCTGCGCTGGATTTCTGCAGGGGAACAGAAATAAGGAAAATCCAGGATTTTTTACTGTTTAAAGGAAAGCTTGGCCTTTCCCCAAAACCTTTACAATTTCCTAAGGAAGAGCAGCCTTTCCACGTAGGGTTTGTGTGCCACAGTGCTTCTCCTGCCCAGGGCAGGGCAGGGATTCCAGCAAAGCACAATGAGCTTTAACAAAAATAATAACAATAAAACCCTTCCTACAGCAATCTTTGGGAAATCATTCATTGAAAGGATGACCAACAGTAAAGACTGCAAATATCAGAGGCCTTCCCTCGCTTTTTCCCTTCCTCTCTTCCCCTTTCCTCTCTTTTCCTCTTCCTCTCTTTCCCTACATTCTGTTTATATTAAACTCCCTGCACATCCCAGCAGCATTTCCTGCAATGCAATTTTCAAAATCTATGCATAGAACCAATTATTTTTAGCAATTAATAATAACACTGCAGCACAACTAAAGTAAGCATAACAGTCACTAAATAAAGGTGACTTTTGCTCTTTTTACCTTGCCATGGCTTGGAAAAGTATTGATGAAACCATAGCTGAACTCAGCAGAGAATTCTTCTATATTTAAATTTGGAAGATTGGAAAAAAGCACAGTTTCTTTTTTAACTGATGAGTGTAATCAGAAATTCCCCACACAACAAGCATAAAAAATAGATTTTAATGTTAACTGTCATACATGGCTGAGGGCACTTTATTGTTTTTCCAATCATTATTAATGGGGATGATCTTCTGTAATTTGTAAGTACGGAAAAATATAGTCTCACCCAGCTTCCCTCAAGTTTTTAATCCTCTTTTTTTAATGCCTCCCACTTTCCCAGCTCTCTAGTCTATTATTCCACCATAATTAAAACAGAGTTCCATTAATCTTTGTAAAAAACAGTTCTTCCACTTGCTTAATTAAAACTGCACAGGGGCTCTGCTCCAGGAGTCTCCACAGGCTGGGATCCCACCTGGCTGCCCTGAAGGACAGGAATAGCCTGGAATAGCCTGGAATAGCCTGGAATTGTCTGGAATTGCTTGGAATGCTCCCCAGCCGTGTCCTGCTCCAGAAATCCCAGGAATTGGGGACATCCTGTGTCCAAGGGGCCTGGGACCCTCGCTGGGCTGCAGCTGGAAGGTGCCTGGGCAGTGCTTGAGAGGAAAAAAACCTCAGAATTCTGCAATGGTTTGGGCTGGGAGGGACCTTAACTAAATCCCACCCAGTGCCACCTGTGCCCTGGCAGGGACACTTCCATGCCCAGTGTCCAGCCTGGCCTGGGGCACTGCCAGGGACCCAGGGACAGCCCCAGCTGTGCCAGGCTTGCCCGCCCTGCCAGGGAGGGATTTGTCCCTAATCTCCAGTCCAACCCTGCCTCCCTTCAGTTTAAAGTCATTTACGTTATTGATCCTTTTGCTTTTGTGCTCAGAATTCGCTCAAGCTCCAGGCCCGTAATTCTGCACAGAAACTGGCCCAGCTGCTCACTGCCCTCCCCGGTTTGGATTTTATTTACAGGATTTATTTTCTCACATCACATCAGTCCCTGGGGGAGCTGAGGCCTCGCTGGCCGGGGCGGGAGCGGTGCTGGCCCAGCCCTGGCTGCCCCCACAGCCGGCTCGGGCTGTCCCCGCAGTGCAGAGCTGCTGAACAGCCCCAGTTTCACCTTTCCTGGGGAATTTCAGCTGTGCCGGGCCCTGAGAGAGAGCACCCGGAGCAAAGGGGGGTCACCGGGGAGGGGACGGGCACAGAACAGCCCCTGAGGGCAGCGAGCTCTGGGCAGGGCAGAGGAGCCGCTCCAGGAAGGGAAACTGGTGACCAAATGGGTTTAATAGGGTTTAAAAACCCCACTCCTAGGAAGCTTTTGCTCCCCCAGGAGGTAACACGATTTATCACTAACAGCATTTATCAGTAACAGCATTTATCGGTGAGAGATGCAAATGTCACGGCTCCCTGCACAGGGAGGCTGCTCCGTCTGGGCGGGCCACAGACCCCGGGCCCACACAGCGGCCCCGGGAGGGAGCACTGCAGGGGAGATGTGAGCGGGGGAGATGAGAACAGCGGAGATGAGAACGGGGGACATGTCTGAGCCAGGCTTTAAACAGAGCCCAGAACTCCGCCTGCCAGCAGCCCAGCCAGCCCAAACCTCCCAAACTGCCGTGCTGCAGCTCCGGGGGTGCCCAGCACTGAGCACCCCTCAGGGGACAGTGACAGCGCCTGTGGGGACAGGAGCAGCGAGTGCACCCCTCCTGCAGGCTCTGCTGCCCCCAGAAACCCCAAACCCCAGGGAATTCTGCCGTGCCTGGGGTGGCACCGGGCACTGGGGATGGAGGAGAAGCAGCTGCCAGGATCCCGCAGGGATTTCAGCCCTGTCCCCTGCCCAGCCCCAGCTGGCAGCAAACTGCGTTTCCTGCAGGCCCTGCCAACACCCCGGGCTCGCTCTGGTGCCCTGCACCACCCCTTGGTGTCCTACTGTCCCACCACTGTCCCACCAGCCCATTCCATCACTGTTTGCTGATCCATGGATTTCTGCACAGGAGCAGGGAACAGGACGAGGATTTCACCTGGCAAAGCTCCTGGGACAGGAGGGGTGCTGTGCTAGCCCGGTGCTCCTGAGTAATTAGCATCATTAACCTCTCCCCCTGCTCCTGCAGCACTGCTCCCAGCGCCCAGGGATGGTTTACTGGCCAGGGAACTCAGATTCCTGTGGCTGGGACAGGGGACACCAGCACAGGACACAGGGATGGAGCAGCAGGGACCTTGTGCACGGGGCATCTCCAGCTGCTGGGCTCATAATCCCATCTGCCTTGAGATACTCCAGGAAATCTGTCTGCAGATAACCAGGGATTAACCCCTAAATCTGAAACTCTGCAAACAGAAAACCAGCCGAATATTAGTAATTAAGAGCAAAAGTGTTTGTTCCTCTGCAGGATTTGAAATGTAATTTTCCCTACAGCTGATGCCATGTGACCTTTAATCTCTGTGGGTTCCACCCTCAGCACCTGCCAGTCCATCCAAGCCAGGAGAAAGGCCATTTTCCCAGGGGTTTCCACATTCCCAGGGGTTTCCACATTCCCAGGGGTTTCCTGGCACACAACCCCCAGCCATGCCCTTTAGTGGGTGTTACCCTCCTGCCACCAGGAAATGGATTTTTCCCATGGCAAGGACGGAGAAACTTCTGCTGCCACGACTGCAATAAATTCATTTGGTTTTAATTATACAAAAATATTTCCCCCCCTTTCACAGATGTATTTTCATACTAAAAGGGACAAAACACTGCAGTGTAAAGCTCAGAATTTTTAGTCATTAATCATTTCCTTCATGGGAGCCCATATTATTTTCTCTTTGAAGGCTCACAAATAATATCCCACACCACTGTTGGTGTGAGAGCCTTGGTTTCAGCTTCAGAGAGTAACTCCCAAATCCATCACATTATTTGAAATATTAAAAAGGGTCTGGCTGCTGCATTTGATATTTATTAATTCCTGGAGATTTATGATAGAGAAACACTGACTTCCAGAAATTACAAAGAAGACATTACCAATGCAGAAAAGTAAGGAAACAATTCACCACATGGCTTTGCCTTTTGGTTTTGCACTTTTCCTAAGGGAAAGGGCTCTTGGAAAATTTGGAAGATTATTGTGTTTATTTTATAGGACTATCAAAGTCAGAGGTTTTTTCTGACTTTTTTACCACACAACACTGAAACACAAAGGAATAAAAAGCACCATAAGCTCTGAGACCACGGCAAGGCAAAGGTCTGGAGAATGAGAAGACATTTCCTGTTACTTCCCAAATTTCCAATATCCCAGCGCGTTGCTGATGGGTTTTAGCATCCCGAAATATCCAGCTGGATTAGAGCAGTCAGTAAGTGCCTTCATTTCAGTTTTGGGACATGTGCATTGGTCCTTATTTTTAATTCTCAAAGGAAGCCCAGGTGTCCTCCCCAGGCAGTGGCTGTGGCCAGAACCCCAGGGTTTGCAGGGGAGGCTGTGCCAGAGCCCTGCCCTGGCTGAGAGGGGGGCTGGATGGCCAGTGTGCCCCAAACCCTGAGGATGCCCTGGCACGGCCCAGACCTGCTCAGGAGAGACTCTGAACCTGTTCTTGCTGCACTTCTGCACCTGGGCTGTGCTGGTGTGGAAGATGGGATGGGGGAGAGCAGGGACAGCCTGGGGGAAGGGACAGCAAAGGGGAAGGGACAGCAAAGGGGAAGGGACAGCAAAGGGGAAGGGACAGCAATGCTGCCTCAGGCTGAGGGAGAAACAGTGAAGTGCCACACCTCCTTGGACACCTCCAGGGANGACTCAGCTGGACCCAGGGTTTGAGGTGGGGTCTCAGCAGTGCCAGCACAGGGGAGGACAGAGGGAGGGGGAGCTGCAGGCAGAGCTGTGGCTGCTCCTGCTCCTCAGCAGAGCTGGGTCCACTCACCTCTTCTCTCCCAGGCTGCTGCTGCCCAGGCTCCAGGGATTTCTCAATATTCCTGTTCTTCCCCATGTTCTCTTTGAAAAGGCTTTTATTGCTATCAAAGCTTAATGAAAAAAGGACCTTTTCAGGTGCAAACAAGTTGGGTTTTCCAGTCTCCTCATAATAATATCTGCAGTGTGAGTGGGGAGGACAGACAGGAGGGAGATAATTGTGTGCTGGGCCACGTCCTTTATTGGATCAGCCTTGACCTGGGACCCTTCCCCGAGCAGGTGATGCCAACCCTGCCCCACAGCTCCTCCAGGCTGGTTTAAATAAAATAATAGAGTTAATGACAGAAACAAAACTACTTGGAGAGGTGTAATTCATCACGGCGTGTTCCACGCCATTATCTTAAAAACATCCAGTGTAGTAATCACTTGAAGGAGTGATAACACATAATTGTGTGTTCTCCAAAATTATAGGTGAATGGGAGTTGCAACTAATGAGAGCCAAATAGCAGCTCAGGAGCTGCAGTGATTACAGCAGATGTGGTGATGAATGCATTTATTATTGGGCTATTGCAAAGCTTTTTATAGCAGAGACAGCAGGTTTATAAATAAATAACGAGCCCCAGAGGTACCACACGTCTGACCAAGCAGCTCCGCTCCCAGCCTGCAGCTCCTGGTGCAGAAAGGCTCCAAAGCTGGCTGAAAAGAGCTCAGAGGAATCCAAATCCCACCCAAACACTTCCACCCCCAGGGGCCCACGCAGTGCTGCGTCACCACTCACAGAGGATGTGCTGGAGCAGAATGGAGAGGTGCTGGAGCTGTGGGAGGCATTGGTGTTTACAAACCCCACGTCCCTGTGCCGCAGCCTCTCCCCACAGTGTGAGCTGTGGGACCTCTCTGCTGCCCCTCCAGCAGATGGAAATCAGCCCCGAGGCAGAGCAGGAGCAGCTCCTGCCCCCGAGGGCTCTGCTCCAGAGGCAGGGTGATCTATGGCAGATCTCTGCTCTCTGGCAGGCAGAGCACATTCCCCAGAAGTGTCCCCCCAGCAGGTCACTAGATAACAATCTATGTCACACAGTGCTGCTGGCACACACGCCGTCCCTGCAATTCCATTTTTGCCAGAATATCTCCTAACCCCCGGTGGAATGCAAACAAAATTTCAAAATACCAAAGGCTCTCATGAAAGAGAATTCCTGCCCAAACTCATGACTGAATGACTCCATTTGTCTCCCTTCTACCAGGGTTGATCCATGATTTCATCCGGGCTTATCTCCCGGAGCATTTACTTTGTTGATATACCACTGGTTGGAATATTAGTGATAAATAATAAAAGAAGGCAAATTTAATTGTGCTGCAGTCTTTCACCACAATGAATCTTTCAGGAGAATCACAATGATCTCTTGATTTACAAGAGCAGGAACTGGTTGTGGATGGATGATGTAAATACAGGGCCTTGGCACAGATGGCTCGGGCTGTGTTTGCCAGCAAGAGTCAGATTTTTGGATGAACCTCCCAGCTGCTTGCTCCAGACTAATGCATTATTAACAACACTATTGAACAGCTNCAGGGATGGATGGGGAGGGGTCACAGGTGGGGAGGGGTCACAGGGATGGATGGAAGGGTCCCAGGGATGGATGTGGACGGGTCCCAGGGACAGATGGGGAAGGATCCCGGGGCTGGCACTGTCCTTCCCCTGCCATCACTGCTCTTCACACCTCCTGGTGCAGCAAGGAAAGGAGCTGTACCTTGGGGAGGACAGCACAGCCCAGGGAACTGCGGGGCAAGGGCAGGATTCCAGCCCAGGTCTACAGAGCGGTGCCCACAGGAGGGGAGCAGCTCCCCGAGCTCTCCCTGCCCGCCAGGCAGGGCCAGGGCTCAGGGCTGGGGTGCCTCTGTGTCCCAGCACTGCCCTGAGCCCCTCAAACCAGAAACCTCAGCCCAACCCAACCTCGAGAGTCACCCAGCCCAGCCTTCTGTGGGGAGGGAGTTTCAGTTCCTCTGACATTAAACACCCCGATTGCTGCCTGAGACAAATGGCAATTCCCAGCACTGGGGATCTGGGGGGCTCAGGGCATGGTGCACTCAGAGAAGGAGGAACAACCTTCCCAAGCAACATTCCACCCACAACTGAAACAAACAAACACTGACTGGACAACCCAAACAAACAAACAAACAAACACGGATTGCACAATCCAAACAAACATTCCTGGACAACCCAAACAAACATTCCTGGACTACTCAAAGAAACTTTCACCAATTGCCTTTCTAAAGGAACAGTCCTGACTGACCACCCAAACAAACACTGACCACTTAAACAGTCACTTAAACAATCCTTAAATACCCAAACAAACACTGAGCACCTAAACAAACACTGAGCACTTAAACAATTATTGAGCACTTAAACAATCATTGAACACCCAAACTAACACTGGGCACTTAAACACTGAACACCCCAACATACACTGTGAACCTAAACACTGAGCACCCAAACAAACATTGGGCACTTAAAAAAATCCTTAAGCACCTAAGCAAACATGGAGCACTTAAACAATGATTGAAGACCCAACATTGAGCACCTAAACAAACAGCTGAAACATTGAGCGCTTAAACAATTATTGAGCACCTAAACAAGCATTGAACACCCAAACTGACACTGAGCACTTAAGCACTGAGCACCTAAAAAATCATTGAGCACTTAAACAAACACTGAGCACCCAAACATTCAGCACTTAAACACAGAACACCTAAACAAACACTGAGCACCTATGCAAACACTGAGCACTAAAACAATGTTGAACACCCAAACAGTGAGCACCTAAACATTGAGCACCTATACAAATACTGAGCACTTACATATGGAGCACTTAAACATTAAGCACTTAAACAATCATTGACCACTTAAACAATCATTGAGCACCTAAACAATCATTGAGCCCTTAAATAACATTGAGCACACAAACAAACATTGAGCACCTAAACAATCAATGGGCATCTAAACAAGTCATTGAGCACTTAAACAAACACTGAGCACCCAAACATTCAATACTTAAACACAGAACACCTAAATAAACATTGAGCACTTAAATATTGAGCACCTAAACATTGAGCACTTAAAAAATCCTTGAGCACCTAAACAAACATTGAGCCCTTAAATAACACTGAGTACACAAACAAACATTGAGCACCTAAACATTGAGCACTTAAAAAATCCTTGAGCACCTAAACAAACATTGAGCTCCCAAACAAACACTGAGCACCTAAACATTGAGTATTTAAACACTGAGCACCTAAACAATCACTGAGCACCCTGCAATCACTCCCTGATTGCCCAAAAACCCCTCACTGCCTACCCAAACTCCCTCTGTCTGTGTGTAACTGGTTTTATAACTCCTGGGAAAGCCATTGGTGCCCCTGGAGTCCCTTCCCAGGCGATTCCCCTTCCTGCACTGCTCTCAGGCACTGACAACATTTGCACAACCCTGTGCACCAAGGGGCTGCTCCTTCACCTATAAACGGCTTTTTAATAGCGACAACCAGTGGGAATTCTATTTTCTCTTTATGTTTTCTCTTTGAAGAAAGCATACCCAGTCTCCTTATTCATGTTCAAAGAAAGTTGGCTGTTCATTTTACTTGTAGAAGAAAGGGGAAGATAGAATCACATCTTTTGAAATGTAGCAATTTCCCAAAAGTCAAAACAGACTTTTATGGACTGTATCGATTACTGAGTATTGATAATCTCTGTGTGAGATGTGGTAGGATGCTGAGTGTGTTAACAGGTGGGAACCATGCACTGAAACCACACTGGAAAACACACAAAAACACACATGAAAATTCATATTTACATTAAATGATTAAATTGTGGTATATTTTGGGTTGAAAAGGACCTTAAAGCTCATCCCATTCCCACAGGCAGGGACACCTCCCACTGTCCCAGGCTGCTCCAGCCCCAGTGTCCAGCCTGTCCTGGGGCACTGCACCCTGTGCCAGTCATGAAGTTTAATGATGCAGGTTTGACAAGTAAATAACTGTTGGCCAGAGGATGGAGGAGTAGACATTTCTTTCATAAGCAATCCCCAAATGAACACCCCTGGGCATGTTTCCCAGCCAGGCCCCTCCCAGGTGAGCATTTACAGTCCCGGGTGCTGGGATCACAGGGAAAACCCACAGTAGTTATGGGAGTGACTGCTGGATAACTGCACCTCCTGCTCTCCCCCTGCAGCCCAGTCCGGGTGATTCCAGCCAGGACAGGCTGATCCCACATCCCGCTGTGCAGCACAGCCTCACAAACCCCTGGGGGCTGTGGTATAAAATGAGTGTGTGCTCTACTTCCATCACTATAAAATCACTGTACACCAACACGGGGGACTCTCAGCCTGCCCAGAAATGCCTTGAATTAGGGCTGAATTCCTGCTAGGGCTCTGCTCCCTGTCCCTGCTGTCCCCTAACCCCTGTCCCTGCTGTCCCCATCCCCTG
>VXBC01003790.1:184657-214132 GCA_013399945.1 Ploceus nigricollis
CCCCATCCCCTGTCCCTGCTGTCCCCTATCCCCTCCCCTCAGCCTGTCCTGTCCCTCCTGCACCCCAAGCCCCCAGCCCACCCTGTTCCTGCCAGGCCGGAACATCCCGGGGGAGAAACGGGAACATTGCTCTGGAAAAACCCTCCAGCAACACCCTCACCCTTCATTATTCACCCCACGCATGCAGCCCCAGCATTTATCAGTGTTTATTTCAATTACTGGGCAAGCCTGCTGCCTCCCCAGCTCCCTGGGCAGGCATGGGGCAGCAGAGCTGGGCTGCACCCCAGCCCCAGCCCCAGGGCTGCCAGCCCTGCAGGGCACAGCTGCTCCTGCAGAAAACACACCTGGAAGGAATTCCACGGACTCCCTGAGGGAAGCTGAGCTCAGTGCTGGGACAGAGGAGAAATCAAACAAACCAGCCCCAAAGCTGAGTGTGTTTTGAGCAGAAATAATTGAAACTACAGGCGGAACCTTGCGGTGACATTTGCAAAGAGTGACTTCACTAAATCCGTTCCCAGGATTGCCAATCCACTTTTCCCTCTCCCTCCCAGACAATGGTCTGAATGCTCCTGCCAGGAGCTCAGCCATGTCCCAGCTGCTCCCTGCCCGCTCTGAGCCACCTTTGGATCCTTGGCTTTCCTTTTCTGTGCTGGTTCCACTGAGGCAGCAGCCGGGGCATGAGGCAGGAATGCTCTGGGATGGAGCCATCGAGGAATGCTGTCCTTGGGCACACAGGTTCATGGGGGAGGCACCAACTTTGTCCCCACATCACAGCCCGTGCTCTGCCAGCCTTGGATCAGCCCACGATTTGGCTTTTGTACTGAATGGGAACAGGGATTTTACTCTGTTATAAGCAATTATCACAGAATCCTGGGATGGCTTGGGTTGGGAGGGACCTCAAATCCCACCCAGTGCCAGCCCTGCCATGGCAGGGACACCTCCCACTGTCCCAGGCTGCTCCAGCCCCAGTGTCCAGCCTGGCCTTGGGCACTGCCAGGGATCCAGGGGCAGCCTCAGCTGCTCTGGGCACCCTGTGCCTGTCAGTCCTGATATTTTACTTTTATGCAAGAATAAGTGTCCAAGACCCTCCTCCAACAACTGGGGAAGAGAAGCTTCAGGGTGACCCAGCTGTGGCCTTCCAGGACCTGAAGGAGCTACAGGAAAGATGGAAAGAGGCTGTTCACAAGGGACAGGGGGGGATGGCTCCCACTGCCAGGGGACAGGATGGATGGGATATTGGGAATTAGGAATTGTTCCCTGGCAGGGTGGGCAGCCCTGGCACAGGTGCCCAGAGCAGCTGTGGCTGCCCCTGGATCCCTGGCAGTGCCCAAGGCCAGGCTGGACACTGGGGCTGGAGCAGCCTGGGACAGTGGGAGGTGTCCCTGCCAGGGCAGGGCTGGCACTGGGTGGGCTCTGAGGGCCCTTCCCAGCCCAAACCATTCTGGGATTCTGTGAAAATGGCACAAAATCAGCCCAAGAGCTCAAAGCCCGAGAATTCCTGCACAAATATTCCCTACATTTTCTCAAGTAGCCTTGTCTTAATTGTGCTCATATTTCCTGTCTCGAAATTTAATTTCATGTAGTTCTTTAGTCGTGTGTCAACACATCTCCAATTCCTGTAATATTTGTTCTCCTGCTCTGGATAACCTTGTCAATCTTAATTAGAGCTGAGAGGAGGCAAACAGAATTGGCTGCGAGGCTCCAGATGAGATTCCCATTGTTCAATATGCTGCTGGAACATATTCCAGCCTCCTAATGCTCCCAAGCATTTGAAGTGCTGCTGCCCACTGTGCAGACACTCATTTGAGCTCTCAGCCCCATTTATTTATTTCGATTGCAGCCTACGAAACATAAAGTAACACATTTCTAAGATTCTGGCTGCCCTTGACAAATAATTAAAACTGCAATTCCCCAGTTCTTAGAGAGTACCAGCACATCCCAAACTTTCCTCTGCAAAAAACGTCACCAATGTCACAGGATAGGACCAGACAGAGAGGAAAAACTACAGAGAAATCAGAGAAGCCATTTCCAACCTCTGCAGTGTTTTATAGTGCCTAACCATTGCCTGTGTTTTTCTTTCATTTAAAGGACACTCAGAATTCATAACTAAGATTCAAAGTCAGGAGTGCCACACTAAGAATCTTTATCTTAACCTTTATCAAGCTTTGCAATGGTCCTCCCCACATCCTTTTACACAAGCCCTGTGCTGCTCATCCCTCCCTGGCATTCCCTGATGGACCTGACGGTTCCTGCAGCTCCTCTGAGCTCTCCAGGCCCTGCTGGCACCATTCCCCTCTGGAAGCCCAGCTAAAGACCTAAAAACTCCTGGTTTTAGGCACCAAACCCCTTCTCCTTGCAGCAGCCTGCCACAGCCCCGCACATCCCTCAGAATTCCCACATCCAAGGTGCTCCGGGAGTGGCAAACCCCAGCTGAGGAGGCTCCCGAGGGAGCAGGGCAGCACATCCTGTGAATATTTAGCGGGTTTTGAAGTGCTTTGAATTTGCAGCAAGTATTTTGCAGTTGCAAACAAATTTTGTAGAGGCTAATCAGGGGAATTAGTGAAATAGCTGAGGGGCTCCTGCCGTGACAGGATCCAGCCACCAGGTGATGGCAGGGCTGGAAAAGCCAAACGCTGAGGAAGTTTCTGTAACTTTAAAGGCTTTATAGACTTGATTCCTAAGGGAATGGCTCTGTACAAATCATATTTGCATAATGCAGCCTGGGAAATGTGGCTGGAGAGCTTTCATCTCATTTTCATGAGGTAACTTGGATGAGCAGGAAGCTCCTATCCCTTGAAAAAGGGTGTTTCAGAAAAATTAAGAAAAAAACTGTCTTAGTTCAAGCTTCCCTAAGGCAGTTCAAGTGGAGGAATCTGGACTTACTTAGCAAATGATGAAGGTTGAATTTCACATACAGATATTGTGGTACTGGTAATTATCAAGGATTTGCTCAGAGGCCAGGCTCTCCCTCTCCCTTTAAACCCCAGGACATGAATGGGGAGGAAAGCACATTTCCTCAGCAATTAACCTTTTCCCACATGGATAAGGAATGGATGAACTGCTGTCCATGTGATTCCCAGCCCTCTGTTCAAACCCATTGGGAAAATCTCAATCTGCAGTGAGTTCTCCCATTTGTGCAGCTCTGACTGCTGGGATCAGCCACGGCTGTGTCCCATGGGAAAGGCCAAAATCACAAAATCCAGACTGGTGTGGCTTGGGAGGGACCCCAAAGCCCAGCCAGTGCCATCCCTGCCCCAGAGTCCCTCTTCATCCCTCTGGACCAGAGTCCCAGGGTGCTCCCAGCCCCAGAGCCCCTCTCATCCCTCCTGGAGCACCAAGATCCCCTGGGAGCCTCCTCCTCTCCAGGCTGAGCCCTCCCAGCCTTTCCCCGGCTCAGTGTCACACCCGGAGTGGCTCTGTGGCAGCCCAGAGGTGGCACCGTGCTGGTAGCATGCTCTCAGAGCAGCCAGAGCCAGGCTGTGCTCCCTCTTTGCCTGTTGCTGCAGGCCCCCAGNCTTCTCCTAACTTTCCCAGGCCGAGGCCTGAGAGAACTCTGTGTTCTCTCTTTGGCTGAAGTGAGAGCTTCCACATTTGCCCGTTCCCCAGAGCGCTGTGCTCCTCGCACAGCAGCTGCCCTGCCTTGCCCTGCAGGATCCATGTGCACAGCCAGCTCTGGAAATATCAATATTGCTGTGCCAGAGCAGATGAAGGCAGGGGAACGCACCCAAACACGGCTCAGGCTGCACAGAGCCAAACAGGATTAATGAGAACCTCAGCAGGCAGGAGGAAACAGAGTCAGGAGGGGAAAATCAGCAGTGGAGGGGAGCTCGAGGGGAGTGGGGACAGGAGGCAGGAGCCGGCACACCCTGGGGCCATGCCCAGCCTGGGACAGGAGTGAATGAGACAGGGGCAGCAGGGACAGCCACCAGGATGGAGCAGGCTCTGGGGGTTTCTCATTTTTGGGTTATTTTCACTGAATCCTCCTCGCCTGGCCGTGACAAAGAGCCTGTCTTGTGTTCACTTGGTAACAGTTTGTGATTTTGTGGGATTGCAAAATCCTACAGCAGGAAGAACTGAGCGTGGTGTGTGATTTATTTCCTGGCTGCCCTTCATTCCACTGCCACGGAGGAGTCCCAGAATCTCCTGAGAGGGAAGGTTCCTCTCAGCTGCATTTTCAATAAATAATCCCTTTCCACAGCGGCTCTAACACAGAGCTGTAGGCAAACCCACACTTTATTATTGTTTCCTCACACCAGACATCACCCAGATTAGCAAATATTGAACAGCTGAGTGGAGGGAGGTTTGAGGCTCAGTCACTCCCCCTGTGCTTTTCCTTTGCTTTATGGTTTTAGGGAGGTTGCTTGTTAAACTTTTGGTGAACTGGCAGTTCAGATGCAAAAAGCTGTGGAATGCCAGATTCTGGAGATTTCCAGTGATTTTTCATTAAGCCACAGAATTAAACAGATTTTCTCTGTTTTTTCTTCAGAAAAGACAACAAAGCCTGCCTGGTGAAGCCCCACTGCCTTTCTGAGGCTCAGATTGCTCCAGACCCCCTCCTCCAGTATTCCCTTGCCTGAAGACTGACTCTGGATCTTTCTAATTTTCTTTTAAAAATAATTTTTATGTGCCAAAAATGATGTGACTTAAGAGCTCTGAAAGAGAGACCTGGCAGTCTGCCAATGTGAACAGAAAAAGCTCCTTTTTTAGAAGCAAACACACCTCAGCCAGGTGTGCCATTATTAGCTCTGCCATTAATTATGCCATTTTTAAAATTTAAACCTTTTCCAACTACCTCACACATATCTGAGATAAAATATTCAAATGCATTCAGTGTCTCTAAAAGGGTAAATTCAGCTGTGAAACAGATTTCCATTTTCCTAATGCTTTCTGGCACTTGCTGCTGTCCAGTTACATTAGTCTGTAAAAATGTTTCCAGATTTATCAGCCCCAAGTCCATGCCAAACCAAATGTGAATTTATAATTCTGGGTAAATAAGTCCTGCACGAAAACTGCCTCAAGAACTAATAATTTGTAAATAGAAAGCTGATAGGTTTTAAACGTCTGCAATCACAACACTGCAGCCAAAAATGGGATGGATCAAGGAAAAAAAAATCTTTTCAGGTAAATTCTTGACAAGACTAATAGCTCGTATTTGTTCCCTGTTCTGCTCAGGATCCTGACAGAGAAGGCGAGGACATTTCAGACACATTATGCATTTTGACACTAAGTAACTGGCAATTAGCTGAAGTACATAATTGCATCCTAATGCAGCAAAGGAGAAAATAACAAAAAAGTCTGGAAAAGGGTTATACAACTGAGGGGTTGATGACAGCTACAACCTACAACAAACCCAAACAAAATCTGGGAGAAAATGAAGGCTAAAAACACAGCCCTGAGGCTCTGGAATGACTCATTCCAGGCTGAAAGGGAAGGTGGGTGCCAGCACCTGCATCCTTCTTCAGCCAGGAGCCCCGGGAGGATCTTCCAGGTGGGCTCAGGGTGATCCCTTCAGCTCCAACTGGAATTACAATTATGGTAATTAATATAATTACAAACAGGGTGCCCAGAGCAGCTGTGGCTGCCCCTGGATCCCTGGCAGTGCCCAGGCCAGGTTGGACACTGGGGCTGGAGCACCTGGGACAGTGGGAGGTGTCCCTGCCATGGCAGGGGGGGCACTGGGGGGGCTCTGAGGTCCCTCCCAACCCAAACCAGTCTGGGGCTCTGGGATTTTAGGAAATCAGATTCTGAGGCACAGCACTGAAAGTGTTGCCTCGATAGATCTGTGGAAGAAAACAGCTTTGTGCTCTCGTGGCTCAGAGAAATGGAAGTTTGGGTGGCCACAGAGGAGCAGCAGGAAGTTCTCAGAGCTGTAGGTGCACACCGAGCTCCCAGTGCTGGTGCAGCCGGAGCTGCAGCTCCTGCAGGCACCTCCCAGCCCGGCTCTGTGGCACCTGGTGGCCACAAACCAGGAGCCAAGGCCTCTGCAAACCCAGCCAGGCTGTGGGTCACAGCCTCAGAGCAGCTCTGCCCCCAGGCTGGAAGCATGATGCAAACACACCCCAGCATCTTGGCTCTAATTTGTGGTGCAATCACCCCGCGCTGGGGAAGGTGCTAATTGGGCTGCTGTTGGGGAAGGTGCTAATTGGGCTGTCCACGGGGAGCACGGGTCAGACTGGTACCTCTGCTGGAGTTCTGTCATCTGCCAGGGCTCCAGCCACCCAGGGCAGTGCGTGTCCAGTGTGGCACCAAGGTTTGGAGGTCATCACAGCCACAGCAAAGTGGGTCTTTTCAAAAAGCACTGCCTCAGAGCAGCTCTGCTTGCTGGCTGTGCCATCCCAGCTGCAGAACCAGGCACCCCCTGCCTCAGTTTCCCCTCTCCAAGGTGATGCCCAGCGATTCCATGTCCTTGGCCCTGCCCTGGGCTGTGCCCTCACTGCGGCCAGAGCTGGGCTGGGCTCGGCAGGGTTTGGAACCAGGGCAGACGAGGGCATTATCCAGGTTTAATCCCCAAATGCCAGCCTGAAAGCTCAGCACAGACCATCCCAAAGGAGCCAAGGGGAGAGGAAAGGCCAAGAGACACTTGTGCTGTGGGGATGGCACTGCACAAAGGGACACTGTGGGGATGGCACTGCTGACAGCTCCAGGGAGGAGCAGGGTCCCTGCTCCACACGGGATCTGGGGAGGGTGGGAATGGGGAACCCAGCTCCTGTGGGGTCTGGGGAGGATGGGAATGAGGAACCCAGCTCCTGTGGGGTCTGGCGAGGATGGGAATGAGGAACCCAGCTCCTGTGGGATCTGGGCAGGATGGGAATGAGGAACCCAGCTCCTGTGGGATCTGGGGAGGATGAGGAACCCAGCTGGGAGCAGCTCCTGTGGGGCTGGTAGAACCTGGAGGGTGGGGATGGGAAATCCCTGTTCCCCTCCTGGACAGGGACATGAATGTCCCAGCCTTGACTGTGCTTCAGAATTCCAGAATTAAACCCAGAATATTTTAATCTGGCCCCAGAGCCTTCTCTATTTAAATTTACCCAGGAATTCTGGGATTTGTTTCTCTACCCAACAAAAGACTTGCAGAGCCTTGCTCTCTTTGCCCAGCATTTGCACCTCAGGAGTCCTGGGAGCTGCACAGATTTGCCCTGGTGGGAGGCTGTGAGCTGGCCACTGGCAAGAGCAGCAGATGCTGCAATATTCTAACTCTCATTTGAGTGGTAATTGTGCTCAATAGTCACAGCTTGCTCCTTATAGATCATTTGTTAAAAACACATTAATAATGCAAATGGAGTGCTGGCCAGGCCTGAGCAGCTGTGGAGCCACAGCTCCACAGACAGGGCAGAGCCACTTCAGAATGGTCAGGGAGAGAGCAGCTTTGTGAAATAATCCTCCAAATCTTTTGTGTGCCTGGAAAACCCGCGAGCTGCCTGCTGCCAGCTTTGCCAGGGCTCCATGGCTTTGGGAGTGGGCAGAGCTGGGAAGGGGAGGATGCCCCTGCCAGGAAGAGACTCACTCCTGGTGAGTCACTGCCACCTCTGCAAGCAGGACTGGCACACAAGGAGCAAAAAGAAATGTACAGATGAGTTCCTCTGTGTCTTTTCAGCGTTGCCTTCAGAGGCAGCTGCTGCTTGTTACTGAGATCCAAACTAGAGTAACGTTCATAATTGTAAAAGTGATAAAGACAATGAATTATAAACGCTTTTAAAGGAATATATTAATGAATGTGGGGTATGATATAAAATTTAATTAGAATTTTAAGCCTTTAAGGATAAAGTGAATTAACTAAAAGGCTTTATAATGAACTAATATAATACACAAGCCAGAATTTAAATAGATTTTGAAGGTCTTTTAGACAGTTCTTTTATGGAAAAGCAGCCATACATGTGTCTAACTTTTTAATTGGTTTGGAACACTGGGAAAGAATCGTTGCTGGCTTCATTTTATTTGAACATAACTTTTATTTATGCATATTTATTCTCGTATTCTAATGCAAATAGAACACTGGAAATTAGGTAGTTATGCAAATAACTTGATTGGATTAGGAAGAATCATGGAATCTCCTGAAGGCACCCACAGGGATGGTGGGGCCCAGCCGCTGGCCCTGCACAGACCCTCAGCCCCAGCCCACGGTGACCAAACAGCATGGGGCTCACAGGCTCAGGCTGCCCCTCCCAGGGCCCCTGGCCGTGGCTCTGTGGCCGTGGCTCTGTGTTCAGGCCGGGTGTGCAGAGGGAAGCACGGACAGCCCCCCATCCCAAGCTCCTGGCAAACACATCCCTCCCTGCTGGAGGAGGCTCCTGCCCCTGCAGAGCAGCACGGGAAGGAAACCATGGTTACAGGACCTGTCTGCTGTTCAACAGTGCAGCACTGCCACACTGCCTAACACTGCCTCTAATCTCATTAGGATCAAACCCTGGCCAAGGATTAAAGCCCAGATTAAGAGCAGGGCAGGAGGAAACCCCATCCCTCTGCGGGGGTAGGGCAGAAAGGTCTTGATATTGATTAGGATCTACAACTGGGTTTACTTCACTAATTATTTGTTACTAAACGAG
The DNA here is from genome assembly GCA_013399945.1 of Ploceus nigricollis. Lineage (NCBI taxonomy): Eukaryota > Metazoa > Chordata > Aves > Passeriformes > Ploceidae > Ploceus > Ploceus nigricollis. The sequence continues at coordinate 193,201 of VXBC01003790.1, forward strand.
CCCTAACAATCTCAGAGTCCCTCTGAAACCGTGGATTTCAAGGCACAGAGCTGGAAATGACCAGGGCATCCGTCACCTGCTCTGCACCCCTGAGGAGAGAGGCTGGGAGCAAAGGAGGGGAAAGGAGGGGAAGCACTATTGCCTCCTCCTGCCTCCTCTTCCCTCTTAAAGGCTGCTAAGAGAGCTTGCCGTGGATGAAGAGCTGTGAGAGGCAGCAGCAGAGCTGGGGGAGGCCAGCCAAGGCAGGTCTGGCAGGGGGGCAGTGCCCAGGTGTGCCCCAGGTGTGCCCCAGGTGTGCCCCACACTGAGCCCGTGCTCCTGGGGCAGCTGGGGAGCAGCAGGAGCAGCCGGGGCCCAGCCCAGCAGGGAGGAGCAGGCAAACCCCAGCAGCTCCCGAACTCCCCAGGCTGCCCTGCCCTGACAGGGGGACTTTATTATGGGATGCAAAGCACAATTACCCTCTAAGTTAGCCTCTCATCTCTCGAGGTGAGCCCACGTCCTGCTGCCTGCCTGGAACATTTAATGAGATATTTGCATTATTTACAGCCAGCTTCCATAAACAACTGTGTGATTTACAGTTGCCTGCCTGGGAACAGGAGTGAGCCCAGTTAACTCTTTGCCCTCCAGGCTGTCACCTCTGGCTGTGCTGTGAGGCTGAGACAGGTTCCAGCCACGGGAGAGCTGGAAATGGGACAAGGGAGCTGTGCACACCCTCTCAGCTCCAGGGCTCCTGGCTGCAGCCTCCCCTGGTGCTCACAGGAGCAGGAGGGACACAGGGACAGCCACTGCCAGCTCCACCCCACTGCCCTTTCATGCAGAGACAAACCTCAACAATCCTTGTGGCTTCTTGCAGAGGAAGGGAACACGGGGAGATGTCATAGATCATAAAACCAGAGAATCATCAAAACTGAAAGATACCTCCAAGATCCTCACGTCCAACTTTGACAGAACAGCAGCACGTGCACGAAACCACATCCCAAAGTGCCTCATCTGCTCATTTTTGGAACCCCCAGAGATGGGGACCCCATCACTGCCCTGGGCTGTTGCCTCACTCCTCTCTAAGAGGAGAACAGGGCACAAACTTTTCCTAAAGATTTGCTGGGAAAGACATGAAAGAGCTGCAGACAAAGGAAAATAATCCTTATCTCTGTTCTCTGTTCTCCCTGTGGAATGTGAAATGGAGATTGTTTATCTTCAGTGACCAATCCTGGTCCAGCTGTGTCTGGACTTGGATTGAAGGTCACGAGTTAGTCTAAGATAGGTAAGTTAGAAGTAAGTATGTAGTATAGCCTCTCTTCAATATTATTAATGTATTTTAGTATAGGTTTAATAAAGTATATTCAGCACTTCAAAAGCCTTCTGATATCCTTGGACATCCTTCACATCTCATCTCCTGGGGGTCGCCTGCTTTTTACAATACTGGGCAGCCCCTTCCAAAGCCTGGTCAGTGAGGAAAGGCTCGCAGGCTGAGCCTCTCTTGGCACAGCTGCCTGGGAGCAGAGGCTGTCCCCCTGTCAGGGAGCAGAGCCAGAGCTGAGCCTCCCTTCCCCAGTGCCAGCTGGGTAACAGCACACACAGAGGGAAGCAAACCAGCCCAAAGGGCTCCCTGGGTAAAACAGGAGGCTCTGTGGTTCCTGGGATGACCTTGTCCCTGCTGGTGACTCACAGGCTGAGGAGAGCTTCCACCCAAATCCAGAGCTGTCATCTGCACAGAGCTCAGCACGTTAAAAAGGGAGCTCGGTTTCAGAGTATAACAAAGTGTTGGCTATTAAAAAAACCCATAAAGAAATACTGTAAATTCCTTATGCTGAAGTGTCTGATGTGTGTGCAGAGCCCCAGAGCCCAGGCTTTGAGACTCCTGGGCTCCTGGTGCCACCCTGAGCCACAGGAACCAGGCTCTGCTCACCTCAGCAGGGCTGGGAAAGAACAGAACTGCAATTCCTTCATTCTGGATCTCACTGCAGGAATGTCAGTCCTTCTCAGCCATCACAGGCACCTCTCCCCTCTGAGCACTCTGTGCCCCAGAGCCCCCAGTGACCTGGGCAGGGCCCATCCCTGCATGGAGAGGGACAATCCCTGCATGGACAGGGCCAGTCCCTGCATGGGCAGGGCCCATCCCTGCATGGAGAGGGACAATCCCTGCATGGACAGGTCTCTGGAGTGCCACGGAGTCACCTGAGCTGAGCTCCTTGGCCACCTGCAAGCATTAACTGCTGTCCCAGACCTTACACACTGTTCCTGCAGCACACATTGCTCCAGCTGTGGGGCTCCTGTGCCTGCACAGGCTGAGCACAGCCAGCTTTGTTCTACCAGGGATAACCACTCCCATCACAGAGCCCTGGGATGCCAGGTGGCATTTCCTGCAAACAGAGAGTCACCCCCTGCCCAGGAGCCCGGCCACAGGGCTGAGATCTCACCCAGCAGGGCTGGGCTTGAGCCAGAGTCTGCATCTCTGGCATCCTGTCTCAAAAAAGGGCCAGAAGACCTAAAGAAGGTATGGGAAATGTGATGAGAATGGTGGAGTGATGGGATCTCAGGATCCCACAAAGCTTTGGGTTGGGAGGGACCTCAGAGCCCACCGAGTGCCACCCCTGCCATGGCAGGGACACCTCCCACTGTCCCAGGCTGCTCCAGCCCCAGTGTCCAGCCTGGCCTGGGGCATTGCCAGGGATCCAGAGGCAGCCACAGCTGCTCTGGGCACCTGTGCCAGGTCTCCCAGCCCAGGGAAGAACAGGTTCTGCTCAAAGGAATGCTGAACCCAGCTCTGGGCAGGGAGGAGAGGCAGAGGAGCAGCTGAGAAAACCACGGTGGCAGCACAAGTGTGAAGTGGCCAACAATTATTTGTTGTTTCTCAAAATGCAAGAACAAAGGGTTGTCAGAAAATAATTAGAGAGTGGGTGCAAAACAAAGAAAAGAAAGTAATTTTTCACATAGTGCATAATTAAAGTGTGGAACTCATTACCACAGGATGCCGTGGGAGCCAGACGCATAAATGGATTTGAAAAGCAATTAGACAAATTAATGGAAGAAAAGTCCATCAAAGCCTATTAAACACAAGGCCGTGGATGGGAGACTATTGACAAACCCACAGCAGCAGCAGCAGCACCACCTCTCTGCTCCCCTGGTTATCTTGGAAATGCCATTTCCTGAGCCACAGCACAGGCAGCACTGCCGGGGATGGGCAGGGATGGGCAGGGATGGGCAGGGATGGGACACCTGGAGCTCCCTCAGACAGCCAGGTGTCACCACAAAGGGAAAGGGAGCCCTCACTGAGCACCAAAGGGGTTATAAATGAATGGTGAGCACTCACAAGGAATCCTGGAAATAGCAGCTTGGGAAACGCCAGCACCCGGGGGAAATGAAACCTCTGCTGGCTGTTAAAGACCTCAGCTGAGTGCCCGAATCCCAGAATGGCCCAGGCTGGAAAAGCCCCCTGAGCCCATGGAGTCCCCTGGCCAGCACTGCCCCACGTCCCCAGGTGCCACATCCACGGGGATTCACGTCCCTGCAGGGATGGGGACTCCCAGCCCTTTCCAAGGAGGAATTTTCCCAGTGCCCAAGCTGACCTGGCCCAGCTGGGGGTGTTTCCCCTCTCCTGTTTGTTGTTCTGTGGCAGAAGGGGCTGAACCTCCCAGTGCCCCTGGCAGGAGGGGCAGAGCTCCCTGCAGGGCACCTCGGCCACAGGGACAGCCACCCCAGCAGCTGGACACTGGCAGGAACACATTTCCACTTCATCCCTGTGGGAAACATCCCCTGGGCTGCCTACTGGTGCTTCTATGTGGCAACAATAAATGCCCTTTCTAATTCTTATTAAAGAAATGAGAGAGAAGTGAATTTTGCAAAGTTTGAAATCTTTCCTGGTGGCAGTGAGAGATCCCAGCCTCCCCAGCACAGCCCCAACTCTGCACTCTGATATTGTGCTGGTGGGTTTTCACTTGGGGGAAAAAATTACAGCTTGGGTTGTTTTTAAAGAATTTTTTAAAGAATTTTGGGTTCATTTAAAGAATGACGCTGAATTCAAAAGTGTTTTTCTTGTAATTTAGGATTTATACAGGAATAAAATAACAGCGAGTATCAGTGCTGGATTCCTGACACTGCTCTGCCCAGGTGGGGAGAGCTGCATGCAAACCCTTCTACAGGCCCCCACTGAAACACCAAACAGGGCAGGGAAACCTCCAGCTGCACAGCCCTGCCTGTGCACGGGAGCATTCTTCACTCCAGCACATTGGCATGTGGGTGCTTTCACCTGAATTTGTAAATTCCAGCAGGAGGAGCTCACTCTGAGACGTGCTGAGCTGAAAAATGAAGATGTGGAATCTAAAATACATCTCCTGGCAAACCTCCTGCTTCCACAGACATATCCCAGACTCTGCCCCTCCCACCATTCCCAAGTGCCAGCCCCATTTCCAGTTCTGTACCTTGGAAAGCCATGGCAGGAAAAGGGTGCATAAAAATACAAATGCAAACACCAGCCCACCAGCTGTAAACAAAAGGTTTTTCTTTTTAAAGTTTTCCTTAAGCTTAACAAAAGGTTTTATTTCTGATTAGTTTTTTGTTCTCGCAATGGTACCTCTGATTTTCTAAGCAGTTCCATTGATTTTATATTATATACAGATATAACTTAATTTTGTAAAGCTTTTCACCGATCTGCCATGTAAAAGGTTTTGACAGTTTTTTTCTAACATCTCTGCAATGCTGGTTAGGAATAAATAAATAAAAAATGCTCCCACTAAGTTCTGTGTATTTGGGTTCATACACAGCAAGTGCAGATTTCATTTTTGGCTTCAACAGCATAATTGTTTTTTTTAAATTAATTTGCAGGCCTGCACAAGTTGGGTCATCTCCTGACTTGAAGCAGAACTTCAGTGCATAAAATAGAAATATTCCAGTTTTGTAGAATTTCCAGTTCTGGGATTGAAATGAGCAAACGATAATTACAGCCAGCATTGAACAGGTAAAACCCAGGTTTGTGCCCCCTGAAGTGGCTCTGTAACACTTGTGCCTGAGGATGGACAGAGCTGCAGCCATTAAACTGAACTGGGGCCTCGTGGAGGTTTGCAATAACTTTTTAATTACAGCTTAATGCTGCTTCCTAGCCCTGGCAAAATTGAAATTTCCCTTGTAATGGCTGTGTTTCACATTGCAGCTTTCCTTGTGCCCAAGGTGCTCCCCAAAGAGCTGCAGCCCAGCAGCTGTGGCTGGAGCAGGAGAGCTCTGGGGCAAAACCAGGCTTTCCTGCTTCCTCTGCCAAGGGCTGCTGTGCTCAGGGGTGTGCCCAGAGCTGGGGCCCCTGCAGGGTGTGCCAGGCTGGCAGGGACCATGGCAAGGACTCTGGGGACAGCCAGAGCACTGTCCTTGTCACTCTCCGGCTCCCTGAAAGGTGGCTGTGCTCAGCTGGGGCTGGGCTCTTTCTCCAGGCACCACTGACAGAACCAGAGGTCACAGTCTCAAGCTGTGCCAAGGGAAATTCAGGTTGGATATCGGGGACAAGTTTTTCACAGAAAGGGTGATAAAGTTCTGGAATGGCTGCCCAGGGAGGGGGTGGGGTCACCATCCCTGGGTGTGTTTAACAAAGCCTGGATGTGGCACTGGGTGCCAGGGTTTAGTTGAGGTGTTGGGGCTGGGTTGGACTCGATGATCTTGAAGGTCTCTCCCAACCTGGTGATTCTGGGATTGTGTGATTGTGTGGTTCTGTGCTTCTGTGATTCTGCAATTCAGTGATTCTGTGAGTCTGTGGTTCTGTGATTCTGCTCAGAGGCCCTGGCACAGGTGCCCAGAGCAGCTGTGGCTGCCCCTGGATCCCTGGCAGTGCCCAAGGCCAGGCTGGACACTGGGGCTGGGAGCAGCCTGGGACAGTGGGAGGTGTCCCTGCCGTGGCAGGGGTGGCACTGGGTGGCTCTGCGGTCCCTCCCAGCCCACACCATTCTGGGACTCTGTGAGTTCCTCACGCTGGGACCGGAGCTCTCTTTCCCCAGCGCTCCCTCCCCGGACACTCTGCAGAGAGTGGCTCAGCCACGCTCCTTCTGCCACTCACAAATCAATAATTTACAATGCCCATAATGCCCAGCATCTGCTCTCAGGCTGAAGGAATTAATCCTGATTGTAATTACCAGGAACATCAAATGAAATATTAATTCAGCCCTTTCACGTTTCCTCCCTCACTCCGGCCCGAGTGCACAAAGGGTGACATTTAGGGAAGACAATATACAATGTTCCATGGCAAAATTCTGATGTGCAGCAACTTCTGGCTCTGAAGGGTTGTACTGGCTGTATTACAAGCTCACAATATAGGGCTTTAAAAGATATAAAAGATGACATTTCATTCTTGTTCTCTGGAACATTTCTGTTTGAATGGAATTCTTTCCTAAAGAAAATATCAAAAAAGAGGAGATTCGAATGACAGTTCTAGCACTGCCAAGCTTTGATTTCCAATGCACAGATCCCAGCCCCTGAGCTTCAGAGCCTGGGGGGCCGACAGGCTGATTCCCAGCCTGACCTGCAAGGTCTGGGGTGAATTATCACCACCTTTGGGGATTATCTTGGTGTAATTTAACCTGGTCATACCACTAGTGGCCAGTTAGGCAGGGAGAAATCAGCAAGACATTTCAAAAGACTGGCAAAAGTCTTTCCAGATTATGAGCAGAAGTTTCAGGCAGTCAATAAAAGCTGAAATATTCTTCAGGTGCAGGAATGTGACACCCAAACCTGAACCCTTGTTCTGGGGGAGTCCCTGGAAGAATCCAGGTGAGTTCTGCTCGAAGCCAGCACGGCAGGAAGGAAACTTGGATTGATCCTGTGCTTCCAACACAAAGCTTGTGCTTCCAGTCCTCCTGCTGGAATGTTCAGCATCGTGGTGGGTTTAACCAGGGAGATCAGGAAAGGTTCTTCCCCCAGAGGGTGCTGGGCACTGCCCAGATCCCCAGGGAATGGGCACGGCCCCGAGGCTGCCAGAGCAGCTCCAGGAGGGTTTGGAGAGCGCGCCAGGGATGCACAGGGTGGGATTTTGGGGGGGTCTCAGGGCCAGGGCCAGGGCTGGGTGATCCCTGTGGGTCCTCCCAGCTCAGGAGATTCCAGGATTTAACGATTGACAGGACTCAGCGAAGGCAGGGGGATGATGAGATCCGTGAGCTGAGCTGGCTCTCTGGGAGAAGCAGGCACAGCCTCGGGCCCAGGTGGATAACAAAGGCTCCTTCTGCTTCAGGAGCCTCTGGAATTCAGGTGGTCTAAGCAGGACTGAGCCCCCTTTAGCCCTGGGCTCTGTAAGGCGGTGCCACGCCCTGACAGGTCCATCAGGCACTTTATGGGATGGAATTGCACAGGCTGCTGGAAAGGGAGACCCAGCCCTGAGCAGTTTCTGTCTGCCTGATGGTCTGAAGTAATTAGTGCATTGTCTGTGCACTTCTGCAATTACAGTTATTAGCAAAAAACAAAATACAATCCTAATGACCCAAAGAATGCAGCAGGGGTGTTCTTGGTGCTCATCAGCTCGGAGCTAACAAAGCCTGGCTGGGGAGGGCTGCACTGCCAGTCCTGGCTGCTCCTCACTCCTGAGATAAAACCAGAGGCTCACTCATTACCTCCAGCTAAAACTGTGCCCACATTTCCCTGCTGGTGTGCAGGGCCTGCAGCACGAGTGAGGGCTGAGCACTGCACCCAGCACACAAAGGTTTTCATCCCCTACCTCCTGAAAGGCAAGGACCAGCTCCTCCATTTCCAAACTGTTCACTGTGCACGGAGCTCCCCTGTGCAGTGGGCACTGACCTGCCCTGTCCTGGCACAGGAAAGCTCCTCCAGTGCCTCCTGCCCCTGTGCCCCAGGGGAGGGCATCAATGAATCCTCTCCTTTACAGCAGGGAATCGATGGGGATCAACAAATGCTGAGTGAGAAGGGAACATTCATTTCACATCCCGAGAAAAACTCCCAGAGAACACCGCAGTACAGCCCAAAAAGCACCTTCATACTCAGCAAAGCCGTGCTGGGGTGTGTGCACACCCTTTCTGGGTAATTGAAGATGGGATTCCTGCATGGAAAAGAAACATTCGCTTGGTCCAGAGCAAATAATTTCCAGTTTCCAGGCGCTGGCCACACATTCCCTGGTAAGTTCTGTTATTTCCCCTGGCACAGCCCCGGGGCACATTCCCACGGGACAGGACCTGGCTCAGGTCCCTTCCCTGGGGAAGGAGCTGTGGACATGGCAGGAGCTGGGGCTGGCAGCTCTTTGCAGTCACTTGGAGAGCCTTGTCCCCTTCCCCACCGAGGGCATTTGTCCAGAACTCTATCTCACTCCAATTATGCCTGAAGTTGCTGGGAAGGTGGCACTGACTCATTCCTGACAGAGTCCAGGATCCCAAAGGGACCCAAATTATTCCTTCCACAAGGCTAATTTGCCTCGGCAGCAAAATGATGAAGAAGGAATGAAATCGAAGCTTGAGGGAAATCTTATGGTCAATAATACATTATTTATGCTTGAAATTAGTTCCTCATGTCCCTCATTAGCATAATTGCCCCGGTCTGGGCCAAGTCTGAGCATGTTCCCTTGGAAGTGGGTCCAAGGCAATCACAGGAATTTGCCTGGCTGGGAATGGTTCCCCCAGTGCTTCCAGGAGCCGGGGTGTGACAGCACTGGGCCGAGGGAAATCCCTGCACAGCCCCCACAGAAACACCTCCAAGTGCCCCACATCTGCTGGGTCTGCTTCCCTACTGCACCTCCTCCTGAGGTGTCCTACTGCCCTGGCCTTGGTTTTATCTTTTTTCTTTTTCTCCCTGGAAAGAACAGTCCCCACATCATATTTAATGTAAAAATATCTCCCCTCTATTTTCCAGCTGGCTCTAAGCTCTCCCAGTGTCCCACACCCCCCCTCTGCCAGGATCTGGGCTGTCACATTTCCATCACTTCTCACTGCAGCCCTGGGGTCTCCCCATCCCATGGATTTCTGCCCTCCACCAACAATCCCTCTGCGTGTTTCCACCTTTGAGGCTGAGGGCAGGATTTGTGTAACATCAAACCCGGTGTTTGCTTTCCCAAAGACCTGTGCATGTCCATGGTAAGCTCATTTCTTCGTGCCCTTCTCCTTTCTTTGAAGTTTGCTCCCCAAACTGAGGCCCTCGTGCCATTGGCTGCCCCTCTGCAAGGTGGGAATGGCATTTCTGAAGGGATCAGATGAGGACATCAAATACTAAAAGCCTTTGTAGGGAAGAGATTTCCGCTATTTTTTAAGCTCAGATCTCTCTAAAAGCACTTCAAAGACAAAAGGGAAGGAGTTGGCCCCGCTTTGAGAAGAGGGACATAAAGATGAAGTTTTTAAGTGATCTCCCTGCAGCACCAGGAACTCCCCACATCAAAGGTCAGCACTGCTGCACTGCCAGGCTGTGGGACACAGGGACACTTTTGTCCTCTGGAATGCCAGAACCATGAATTCCAGAGGGGATGGCTTTGATGACTCCTAAATGTGCTCCCCACTAGTCACACTCACACAGTTTCTTGTTGTTTTAGTGTAACACACAAAAAAAGGGCATTTTTTCAATCAAGAGTAATTAATTTAAAAATCAGCACTTTGGAACACTTAATGCAGCATTTGACCCCATGAAACACTGAAGAAAAGCCATTTAGCCAATTATACTGGAAATTAGCCTGGCAAAATGAATGCCATTTTTCATTTTTGGATTAAACCTTTAATTCTTCCATGTGATTTCATCTGAAGTACCAAACTTCAGTGGCTCTGTGGTTGTCCAGCAGGTTTTCCCTCCAGGGAATGTGCTCCACAACCCCTCTGTGCTGGGGAGCAGTCCCTGAGCAGGCTGCAATGTTTGAGATCCTCCACCTGCTCAGGGCAGTGCCACACTCACTCACACCCATGGACCTTTCCTTACTCAAGGACTGTGGCCAGGGCAGGCCTGCACGTGGCACTCAGGGCTCTGGGCTGGTGACAAGCTGGGGATCAGCCACAGCTTGGACCCCATGCTCTGGGGGGGCTTTTCCAGCCTCAGGGATTCTGTGATTTCATCAATTCACATCAGGTTTTATCCGGCCAGGATAGGATGGCCTAACCCAAACACACCTCCAAAATACCTATGGAAGTCATGCTGTGATTTATGGCAGCACTTTGTGCACTAAATGATACTTTCAGCAGGGAAACAACAGCCAGCTCCAGTTTAGCAGGGTTTGGTCCTGCTCCCAAAGCCTCGCTCACCCAGAGGGGCACAGTCAGGGCTCCAGGGCAGGGCACAGCCTGCCCAACAGGGATTTCCGTGGGAATTCAGCCATCCCTCAGGGCAGCCCTTTGCCTGCAGTGCTCCCTGTCCCCATCAGTCCGTCCCAGCCAGCACTCCCTGTGCCCGTGTCACACAGGTGTCACCCGCAGGGCTGGCTCTGACCCTCGGCATCCATGCACCTTTTACTGCAGGGCTGCCCTCAGCCAAGCGAGTCAAACACTCCACTCCTTTTGGAGGAGTGCCTGGCTTGCTTCCAGAACTGTTACATGTTTTTCCAGAGGCCTTTGGTACAGGATGAACTGTCTTTTTATTATAAACACTGTCAAAGGTTTGAGTTGCTGCTCTGCATCCCATCATTTATCATCTCCCCAGTCCACACCGATCACCGAGCTCGCAGCTCTGCCCTCGTGTTCATTCCTGCCCTACACAACAACAGCTTCATCCTGGAACAACTCCTTCATGGAGCTGTCTGAGAGAAAAATTCCAGCCTGCACATTCCTCATGGCTGCCACATCAGCACCTGCCAAAACATTCCCCAGCAGACACTCCAGTACTTCCAGTTCAGGGGATAAATACAACTGGTAACCTCACATCCCTTCCCGGAGTGTTGGCATCACTTTGTCATTCAGCCCGGGGACCAAGGGCAGTCTGTCCAGGGCTGCAGGGTCAGACAGGAGCAGTGGTGGCACCTGGGGAGCACCGTGGCTGCTGAGGCACCCAGGAGGGGCCAGGGCTGCCACAGCCCTGCAGCAGCACCAACACCCTGCTCCAGGAGCAGGCACCTTCCCTGGGCTGGGAAACAGCTGGGCCCTGCTTGCAGCAATGGGAGTGGATCCTGAGCCCAGCACCCCCTGACCCCAACACCTCCTGATTCCAGCATTCCCAGACTGAAGCATCTCTTCCCAATGGGAAAATCTCATGGAAGAGAGGGTGAGAATGATCACAAGGAAGAAACTGAGAATGTTCCAATGGAAGGAAAAAGGAGCAGAGGGCACAGGACCCCACCTGGCCTGAAATGAGCCTTTCCTGGTGAAATGCATCCCTGACAGGGGATGGAGGTGGCCAAGTCCCTTTGGCTGCTCACTACAAATCCATCCTCAGGAAATCACTGCTCTCCCAGCCATCAGCAGCCCGAAGGCAGCGATGCTGAGCACAGTGGAAGCCCAGCCCTGTGCAGCAGAGGCTCCCCACGGGGCGGAAGGATGGCTCTCCAAGTCCCTGAGACCACCAGCAGCATTCCCAAAAATATGCAGAACTCCATGAAACCAATTTAAGCTACAAGCCAACTACTCTGACTCCTGCAAGGTCTGCACCTGTTTGTTGTTTCTTTAAAATGCCATGAAAATTGGCAGCAATGTGAAGTGAATGTGCTGAAATTGTTCCTTAATAGGAGTGAAGTGAGAATTAGAACAAAAATAACACAAATACTGTGTTTGCAGCCGAGAGAACAAAGTGTTCACACTTCCAAGCTGATGTCTGAGTGTTCTTATTTTTCCAGTGGTAGTTTACTGCCAATTTCAAAGGAAAAAAGGCAGTGGAGGGGGTATGCTTGGGTTTAATAGGAAACAGATTAGGACAGGCAATGGTAAAGGAGAAAAATAAAATACTCTGCGAGCAGACCCTTCAGGGTGACCGTGACCCTGGGGGTAATCCACCTCCCAGACATAAAAATCAAGGTCCAAGGGGACTGTATCAATCACTGTGCTGACAAAAGAAGCCCTGGCAGCTCAGCCCCGGCTGCAGGGCTGCTCGTGCCCAGGACAGCAGGAATTGCCCCATCCCAGCTGTGTCCCCTGAGAGGGGAAGGGCAGTCACAGCCTGCCATTGCCAGCAGGGCTCAGTGCCCGTGGCAGGGACAGCCCTGTCCCCAGGCTGAGCTGCAGCCAGCCTGGGCCTGGCATGGCTGAGCAGGGACCCTGGATGTGCTCCTGCCCTGGTGGTGATCCCTCATTCCCCCTCTGCTCTCCTGGGGCCAACCAAACTTCCCCCAGCACGGACAGGCAGAGCACTGATTTCTGTTTCCTTCTGGAAAAAGCCTGGAGTTGCTAATCAAAAGCTTGGAAGTGACTGGAAAATGTCAAAGAACAGATGAAAATTGCTGAGGTTAATGGAGTCCAAGCACAGGAGCCACGGCACAATCTGGGTTTAGATATTTGTAATCCCTTCTTAACTGTTCTCCAAGATTTCATACAAAATGTTACCCCTTTGGATAAGACTTGGCTTTGTCCACAACCTGAATCTATCACAGGAAATATCCATCTCTCCTGCAGGTTCCCCTCTGGCACTGATGCTCAGGGGGGGTCACCTGAACTGGGGCTTATTTCCAGAGCTTCCCTCACCACCACAGACTCCTTTTAATGCCAGAATTCTTTCTCTGTCATAAACATTTGTGAAAAAATACTTGTTCTTGGGACAGTCCCTTCGACACCAGGGCACTGCTCCTCTCCCAGGTGCTGCTGTGGCCAGTACAAACCAGAGCTAAGCCCATTTCTCAGTGCAATAAATCCTGGGGAGAGCTAGAGAGGATTACACGAGCAGCTGAGCGGGCATATGGCATTCCATCCAAACTGACAGTCGTCCAAACTGTTCCTGTAACACTTATTGGGAACTGCTTTATCTACATTTGTGTGGGACTTGGAAAAAAAAAGTATCTTAAAAATTCGAGAATGAATAAACCACCACCATTCACTGTTAACAAACCCCTTCTTCAATAGTTAATTAGTTCCAACTGCTGAAATATTTTGCTGTGCCTGACAACTCCTACCAGCTATTCTGAAGGCTTCACAGAGCTCTACAAAACCCCAGGCAGGAAAGCTGATGGGCTGAAATCAGTGCTTGATACCCATGCAAAGCAGCAGAGACAGAGCACACAGCGAAGCAGGAAATACAGTTTGTGCATCTGTTTCTGTACATGTGCACACACACATACAATTTCCACAACCTCTGGATGGAGTTTGTAATCAAATCCTTCTGTGAAAGCCTCTGAGGGAATATGGAATTTAGATTGACTGCTGTGCTAAAGCTCCCCTCTGAGCCTCCTCACCACTGGCTCCTACACTGAACTGCTGAGCACAGCCATTGATTTGTATGAAGACCTTTAGAAATTGACATTTTACCAAATATTTAATCCTTTTTTTTCTTTTGTCTCCTGCAAAAATAATTGTTTTAACATTTTAGGTAAAGTCTTTTGTCACGGACTGGGTTTTTGGTGGATGTTTTCTGAGGCTGGGATGAGATCTGGCATTTGGACCATTACAAGGCAGGGAGGGACAGGACACAGGGAATGGCTCCCACTGCCAGAGGGCAGGGCTGGATGGGATAATGGACAGGAATTCCTGGCTGGGAGGGTGGGCAGGCCCTGGAATAGAATTCCCAGAGCAGCTGTGGCTGCCCCTGGATCCCTGGCAGTGTCCAAGGCCGGGCTGGAGCAGCCTGGGACAGTGGGAGGTGTCCCTGCCATGGCAGGGGTGGCACTGGGTGGCTCTGAGGTCCCTCCCAACTCAAACCAGTCTGGGATTCTCTGGTTCTTCCAGCACAAGGCAGTCTTCCCCCAGTTTATATATTTAATTAAAACTTTTCAGATCATTATCATTCAGAGGTGCCAGTGCAATTCTCTTCTCTTGCAGGTTTCATGAGGACTGAAATCATTCACTGAAAATGAATTTTGTTTTCTCTCTCCCACACTCAAACCTACACAACCCCTCAAATCTATCCAACCCCTCAAACACCCAACCCTTCAAACACCCAACCCTTCAAACACCCAGCCCCTCAAACACCCAGCCCCTCAAACACCCAACCTCTCAAACACCCAACCCTTCAAACACCCAACCTCTCAAACACCCAGCCCCTCGAACACCCAACCCCTCAAACATCCCAGCGCTGGGATCTGCAGCTGCTGTGGCTGCAGGAGCTGCTGGCCATGGCCAGGCTGTGGAGAGCAGAGCCCTGTGGCTCCTGTTCCTCTGCACACACACAGGAGCCAGGGCAGCACAGCTGGGTGGGAGCTGGCAGCAGAATTCCCTGCAGAATTCCCCTCCTGAGCAGCAGGCTGGGCCTGCCTCCTCCAGCCCTGTCAGGGGGGAAGAGTCCCCACACACTGCAATTATGCAAAGGTGACATACAAATAAAGCCTCCTGGCAGGAGGAGCTGCCTTTTCATACTGAGATTGAGATAATTCTCAGATCAGGCCTGTGTTTCTGTGAGCACTGTCACAGCAATTAGAGGTTTTAAGGAAACCAAAGTCATAGATAATGTATTGAAATAATAAAGTGACATTTTGATATGCAACCAGCAGACACTAAGGAAATGACAACTAACTCCAAAACGTCCAGAAAGATATTTAAATCAGTAATGCTGAATAAATTAAATGAGCAATTACTGGTATGTTTGACAAAGCATGATACAACAATATATTAGGCATATATTAGCTCAGCCTTTACTCGCTGATCTTTATCTGCTTTTAATTAATGGATTTAATTGACTGTAAGGGAGATTTGAGAATGGCTTGTTACAAGTCAAGGAGGAAAACCATTTCATATTTTGGAGAGGAGAAGCAAAGGGAATCTGCAGTGGGAAACACTGGGGAGGAGCCACTCCGGGTCTGTGTCTGTGCCCAGAGCTGGGAAGGGACGGGAGAGTCTCCAGTAATTGTGATTTTCATTGCCATTACCTTGTGTGTTCTCTATGCTCTCCTGTGCACTTCTCTATGTCAGTCCAAGACATGTTATTCCAAAAAAGCATCAATAATATTAAATCAGAAAATAAGAGCAAACTCTCTCAAATTGAAGATTTGTTGTGCTATTATGCACACAATCCTTACAAAGACTGAACATTATTATCATTATTATTATTTTAGCTTTATTTTCAATTGCATTTTAAATAACAACTGTTTGTAATTTTCTCCCTTTGCCGTACCTGGGGATTAAAATAGATGCTTAAACTATTTGAAATCAGTTGAAATTAGTTCTATTTTCCATATCTGGGGAATAGAATATAGGCTTAAACTGTTTGAAATGAGTTAAGCCTGGAACTGTCAGATGGAGCTCACCCCTGGAGTTTCTCCCAGTAAATGATATTTAAATGGCTCGTGGCTGTGCCACTTCCAGAATGGAAGGTTTTTGTCTCCACCAAACGTGAAACAATAGGGCCAGAAACGTGCTCTAAGTCCTGGAGGTGCCATTTTTAACCAGCCTGGCACAGAGGGAATGATCCCTCACAACTCCCTGAGCTGCCAAGCACAAGGCAGGAGGAAGGGAGCAGGGAGTCAGGGGAGCAGCCAGGACAGGAGCTCAGGGGTGAGAAAGCCAGGAGTGCACAGGGGGATGCATTTCTGGGGGGCATAATTCCTTTCATGCCTGAGTCTGCCACCACAAGCCCCAGCAGCTGCAGAGCGGCTCCTCCCGAGGCAGCAGCCCCTGGGCCCACAGAAGTGCAGCCCCTGACTCCACAAACACCTGAGAAACCTGGCCGTGAACTACTGACAATTCCTTCATTGTCCCAGAGCTCTGGTGATCGGGGGAAGTGCCTGGGGCTTTTCCCAAGCAGGAAGAGCTGGCAGAGCTCCATGTGCAGCTCTCCTGCACAGGAGGGAGCCCAGCCCAGGAAACACTCGGGAGAACAAGTCCTGGTCCTCTCTGCAAGGGGGAATGGCTTCCCCTGCCAGAGGGCAGGGCTGGATGGGAGACTGGGAATCAGGAATTGTTCCGTGGCAGGGTGGGCAGCCCTGGCACAGCTGTGGCTGCCCCTGGATTCCTGGCAGTGCCCAAGGCCAGGCTGGACACTGGGGCTGGAGCAGCCTGGGACAGTGGGAGGTGTCCCTGCCATGGCAGGGGTGGCACTGGGTGGCTCTGAGGGCCCTTCCCACCCAAACCATTCTGGGATTCCCTGATTTTCCAGACAGGAAATTATCCCCCCACACACCTCCAGCTTTCCCAGGAACACTGGAGGAGGCTGTTTCTTCAGTGACCTTTGATAAGCCAGGACAGAACAGCCCCGTTTTTGTTTACACCTTTTGTGAGAAGCCCAAAGCTGTCTGAGGGAGGCTGAGGAGGAACTTTGGGAAGCAGGAGCAGCTCCCTGTGGGCCCTGCCTCACTCTGCTCCCAGACAGCTCCATCAGTAACAGCCCAACAACAACCCATCAACCATTCTAACAATGCCATTAGCTGGGCAGCTGCTCAGCACAGCACCAGAGGGGCCAGCAGAACGAGCTGCAATAACAGCTCCAGTGGTATTAAATATTAAAATATTGTTAAATATTAAAACAAAACTTCTAAAAGATAAAAGCCAAGCACAAGTCACCACCCATTCTAATGTTTTACGTAGCTCTGTCTCAAAGCATTTTGTAACAGGAACGGCCTGGGCACTTGGGAAAAGGACAAGAGCAGCGCTTAATTATAGCATTAAACTATCGAGTTCCTGTTGACTGAGAGAACACAATAATTCAGATTTGCTTGACAAATTCATCTTCCTTTTCTCTGTTTCTGACTATGCACAGGAGGAAGAGGAGGAGTCACCAAAGGGAGCAGCTCCTTTGAAATCCTGCCCCTAACCTGCTCCTATACAATGAATTTTTTTTCTCTTTCCGAAAAAAAAAGCTCCTTTTATTTCTCTCTGTGCAGTGACCCTGATCAAACCCATTCTATTGAACATGGGTGCAAGACAAGAGGAGGGTAAATTCTGTGAGGCCTTTGCCCAAATTGAAGTCCCTGTGTTCAGTGGCAAAGTCACCCAGGAGAGCTTTCATGGATCACTGCATCCCCTGAGCCTCTCTCAGCACAGCCAGGAGCACCCAGAGCTGCCTCTGCCCTTCCCCAGGAGCTCCAGGCAGGGCTGCAGGTTTTAATGGCCCTGGAATGGGAATGGGAGAGGGAACAGGGAGGGAGAGGCAGACAGAAGAGAGGAGGAATTCCAGGCTGCCACTGAGCTGGAGGTGTGAGGAACAGGAGTCTGCTCTTCCAGGAGAAGACAACAGGATTCCGTGTGGAAGGGCACAAAAAGGGAGACCTCAAACACAACAGCTGGTGCTGGGGGCTCCAAACCTCAGAGCAATCTGACAAAGAGTCCAAGAACAAGCACAGAATCCCAGAATCACGCAGGATGGAGAAGCCCTCTCAGCACTGAACTCAGCCGTTCCCAGCACTGCCAAGGCCAGCCCTGCCCGTGTCCCTGTTCTCCTTGGTGCTGAGGTGTTCCATCCCAAGCAGCTGTCACTCATCCAAGCATTCCCCTGCCAAAACCCCCACAGCTTCCCCCACGTCCAAAATCCCCAGAGCTTTGGGGGAGAGCCAACATGTGCAGACCACTAAGAGAATCCAGCTGGGGTACAGGATTTGTGGGATCCCTGGATTGATGGGACACACGGCATCAGAGCAGACCTTCCTGCAGGCCTGGAGCTGGGAAGCACTGGGATTTTCCATGCCAGCCACCAGCACCTCCTGGCACCCCTCACCCCCAGCCCAGGCCAGCAGCAAGCTCTTTAATTACAAACACTGCGCTCTAAAATTGGATAAATGCACCGAATTGGCTTTTTGGTGGTTGGCACAAAGGAGTGGGAAAAGCACTTTAGAAGGACGGCAAAGCAAGCAGGATCTCCAGCCCCTCTCGGAATAATTGTCCCTTCATTCAGGGCCGGGGTAACCATGGCAAATAACTGCTCTGTGCTCAGCCTCCTCCTGCTCAGGCTGAATTACCTCTTCACTGACAACCACTTGGAGAACAATTAAACCCGCCTAAAAATCGGGGTTTTTCTCCTCAGAAAGCTCAGGGATGTCCATTGACGATAATTTAAATTTTTTTCCAGGAATCTTTGCTTGTGCAGCAAATACCAGTGGCCACCACTACTCACACAAACCTGTATTTATTAACATCCACCCATTAACAGAAGAGGAAACACTGGCAGATGCAAGGAGGAGTGACTTTCAAACTGGGAGTGGGTTTAGCTGGGATTTTGGGAAGGAATTCTTGCTGTGAGGGAGGCGAGGCCCTGGCACAGGGTGCCCAGGGAGGCAGACACTGCCCTGCCCACAGAAAAGGCCAGGGGCACTCGTGGTTATTCCCTGATTTGCTGACCTGAGGCCCCAGTGCTTTGGTGTGATGAGGTTCTGGAAGGAGCTGTGCCTTGCACCTTCCCGGGGTCTTTGGAAAGGCTTGGAACCCAGCACAGCAAAGGAGAACCCTCCCTGCATCCTCTCCCTGCTCACAGTAGCTGGCTGGAAATGAAACAGCATTTCCAGGAGACTTCCATTTGCAGCTGCCATGTACATCAGCTTTTGCAGATGGTTTATAGCAGCACTCCAAGTATTTCAGACTGGAGAAACCAAGCTAAAGAAAACCAGTATGAGTACCTGTTTCTAACTGGAATGGTTTGGGAAGCTTGTCCTGTTTTGGAGGTTTATTGCTGCTCCTGTGAGCATCCCCCCAGCCCTCGCTCACTGTGGCCACACAACTGAACATTCAAAAACTTATGGACAACATCTGAAGGACATGGGTTTCTGTCAATTTTCTTTTCTTTCTTTCTTCCCATGTCTCCCCCATTTTAATATCTCTCAGTGCAGATCAGTTATAACCTCGTGAATTAACTGATTTGGTAATTTGGTTAAAAACTGGGCATTTGAGAACCATGATAACTGTGGATATGAACTGGCATTGCACACTTTGGTGAGAGTTGTGGGCAGTCCCTCTCCCCTCTGGCAGTGGGGAGCAGCTCTCCCACTCTGTGGTGCTGGACTGTGTCCCGTTCCTGCTGTTTTGCAGAGTCCTGACCTGAATTCCAATGGAGAGGGAAGTGCTGCCTCCCAGCACTTCGTGTTTCCCTCAGCTCAGTGCCAGTGCAGGCTGCTGGCCTCAGCTGCTCCAGGAAATTCCTATTCAGCTCACACTCACAGACCCCACATCCGTATTCCACAGCCTCGCTGCGTGGCTGGAAGATCAAGGATACATTTAACTCCATGGCACTTATTTCCTAAGCCTGGAAAGAGGAATTTTCTTGGCATTTCCTTGTGCATGTGGCATTTCCCTCATTCACTGCAGCTCCTTTCCTTCCCCACTGCACACGGAGCCCTTTGCCTCCCAACCTGCCAAGAGCCCACCAGCCCCACCCCAGGGACAGCAGTTTACCTCCAGTTAGACCCAATTTGGCTTCCCAGTTCCCAAGGGTATCCTTTGGGATAATGCTGTGCCATGTGCTGTGTGAGTCTGTGCAGAGCACTCTGATGCTGTGAAATGAGGGTCCAGATGATCCTAATTTCAATTACCACAGCCCATCCCCTAATTTCAATTACCACAGCCCATCCCCTGCCATGACTCCCTCTTGGAGAGAGGCACAGGCAGGAGCAGGAGGGGGCTGCATCCCCCTCCCGCTGACAACACACCTGGGAGCTTTTTTCTCTCTGCCTTTATTTCTTGTTTGTTTGGTGGGTTTGATATTGGTTGGTTGTTTCTCTGTTGACTTTTGTTGGGGTTTTTTTTGTGTGTTTGTGGGTTTTTTTGTTATATCTGTGTTGGGGTTTTTATGTAATAACAAGGGACCTGCTTTGTCTCCCAGTGAACAACTGCTCTACAGACCAGCATCTCTGGAGCTGCTGCCAGCCCCAAACAGTCCTAGGTGGGGAAATGCAGGAGGAGTGCAATATGCCTATTTTCAGCACTTTCTCTGAAATCAGGAGAGGCTGTTGCTGTGCACACAGGTGCATTCCTTTGGGAAGCTCCTGCAGCTGCCACCAGCCCCGGAGAAGTGTTTCAGAATCCAACACCAAGGAGTTACTGCAAAGGCAGAGCACATCACCCCCAGCCTGTGCCTGTTCCTCCCCAGGTGCAGGGCCCTGGCTGGCCTCTGTGAAACTCCAGGAGCTCCTCTCTGCCCAGCCTCGGGAAGAAAGCAGGAATTAAAGGACTCTCCCTGCTTGGAAGCTGTGGCACATTTGCCACCCACCTGCTCTCAGACATCACAGCAAATTTACCAGAGCAAGTCGACTTCAGCCGTTCCCAGCCACGGGGAGGCCACAGCTCTTGGCCGCTCTCATCCCTGCTGCAGAGCTCCCACAGAGAATTCCCAGCCCTGGGGAGCTGGGTCCCTCCATCCCAAGCTGAGGATGCCCTGGGATGCTGTTTGCAGGGAACGGCCCCGCAGCCGCTCCCAGAGCCCCGCGGTCCCAGCGCTTGGCAGAGGCTGCGGGTCCCAGTCCCAGCCCTCGGAACAAACCTGGTGCTTATTCACAAAAACGCCTTTGTAGAGCTGGCTTAACCAAGGGGATGGCTGTGCTTCCCCTGCCAGGGACCATAATCCCTGCTCAATTACTCCCCATTTACTGGCACAGCAATCCAGAGGAGCCACTGCCCCCAACACGAAGTGACAGCGCTGCGCCGCCCGGCCTTTGTGCAATTAAATCCCCAGAAAGGCTCCTCTTATAAGTTTAATACACGAGTCAGTTCCAATCTGCTGCAACAAGATTGTTTCCACATGATACTTCTCTCTTCTCCTTTGAGATAAGAAAGAATCCCTAACTCAGGAAATTTGGGGCGTTACCCTGGGCTGGTATTAAGCACCATATCACCAAAGCAGGGATTCACACCAGACTCGAGTTTGAACCTGCCAATTTAAATTGTCTGAAGCAATATATTGCTTTTTAATCTACTTAATATTATTTGCATTACTGTATTACTATTGTATATGTATGTACACATATACTTTAAATGATGATATAATTTCTATTACTGAGATA